>JAHPZR010003603.1:0-12500 GCA_019787425.1 Platygyra sinensis | reverse complement strand
TTGGTTTTGGTTACTTTTCTTGTAACCCGTAAAACCATCGTAAGGAAAAAATATCTCCTCGTCACAAAGAATACGTCCGCATGAAAGCCGGTCGTTTCGCACGCGCCGGAACTCGATTGAGCGCGCATGAACAACTTCGCGCATGCGTAAAGTGGGATCTAGTCGACCTTGACTTTTTCATATTTTCCAACTTCGTGCGCTAATATTTTCGCTTCCAGTCGGTGAATTTTTTTCAAATTTTTGGTGACAACTAAGATCAATGGGATGCGTATATATACAAATTCTTAAAAAATTCTGTAGGTGGGAAAAAAATTTAAAAAGCAATAGTCGAAAATTAGGTTTTTAACTCCTTTTGTCCTACAGAATTTTTCTTAAGTTACATATTTTGACGATCATTCCTAATAACGTGTAATATTGGAGTTTGAGAAGATTTCACCGACCCGTTCTCTTAATAACACGACAGCTTTCGATTTTGGGGGTGCAACTGAATGCGTTATATCGTTGCCATGGTAACAGGTTTTCTGGAAAAAATATGATGTAATGATTCTATGACGTTTCATTTATGTCTGTGGTAAATTTCACACCGATACGATAAACCAAACTGTAATTGGCTGAGAATTTGTAAAACTAGTCTGGGGAAGATGAAAACTGTTTCGAGCCACCTTAAAAGAGATTTTTACAATATATAACGTTCCTTACTGAACCAGACCACACAACCTACAGCAACTTGGATTTCCACTATCAGATGATGGATAAGTTGTCTTCGGCGTTAGCAAAATATCACCGCCGTTCCTGGTTTATCCTGGTGACAACATATTCCACACTCCAGTAGGCTAAGTAGAAACAAAATTCCTACTAGGGCGCTCCTCCCCTCAACAGTTTAATTGTAACATGCGTCATATCCCAGGTTCTGGGACACACGTGACCAGACTAGACCAGGGTCTCTCCTCGCTCGCCTCAGAGGGCGGTTAGATGAGAGACCCTGGGAACGAGGTTGTGCTTTATCCAGAAATATAACAAACCAAATAAACAAAATGTCTCCGAGATTAATTTATTTAAAAAAATTCAACTTTTCTTAGTGTCAAAATAACTGTTGACACACTGATTGGTGTCAAGAATGAAACATCAAAATATCACTTCTTAAAATCAGATAAAATAAACACATAACCTTGCTTCCCGATGCAAATGTTCTTCTCCGTTTCAGGGCACAGCAGCGAGCTAAGTATAGCTAACCACAGCTCACGGCTAAGAGTATCGCAGCTCAAAGTGTCTCCGACACTATATCAAACTGATTTGAGAATCCCCAACCACAGAAGACAAAAGTCTTCACCGTCATTTACGCTCCTTTCATTCAAAACTCGAATCAAATGGCCTCTAGGCTGACCGCAACCACAAGTTTTCCGAGGGTACTTTTTGAACCCCTACAATTTTCAAGGCAACGTCCAAGCTTTTCGGCTCACAGGGCTGCATGCTCCGATGACAAAGACTGACTTGATTTTTCCAGTATTTTCTTCAAGATTTGTAGATCTTGCAGTTCAATTCTACTTTCGCTGTAAATTCTCATTCCACGAGAAGCGACACTAGAGTCAGGTTTGAGTGGCGTGATTTTTCTCGACCACTAACAATTCTTTGCTACGCATAGCTAGTAACCAATGAAATTGCTTCATTTTGTAAAGATAATAGATTACGTCGAATGGCTTTTTTGTGGGCAAAGGCGTAGGCCTAGACACAAAAAGCCGGAGTTTTAGAGCATCAGGAGATTTTTAGACATTTTGGGGACTTTTAGAAAAAATGGGATTTTGGGGGATTTTTAAATGATTTGGAACAAAAATTGTTCTATAATCTTTGCCGTTTTTTTAAAATTCCTATCAAATGAAAATTTTGTCCCATTGTTCACTACACTTACTGAATTGGCATGGAACACTGATCCATTCGAGTACCTTTTGTTTAATAAAAGTGCTATCTAGTGTACAAAATGTGTTTGCCGTTCTCATTTCAAGGGAGAGCTAAGGTTTCATTAAAAAATAATTGTGAGAAAAATAGAGATATTTAGGGATTTCTAGAAACTTTTGGGGATATTTAGAGATTTTTCGAAGGATTTTTAGGGAAAAATTGAGAATTTCCAGATAGATTTTTAGAGCATTTTTCGGGATATTTGTGTCTAGGCCTACAAAGGCGGGGCAGCGGCCGACTTTCGCGTTATGTTGCAGTATTTTGAAGTAAACAAAAGCTTTGTGTAGTAATCTGTTTCGTTACTATATAAAACAAATAGACTCCATGTTGCATCAGTGACACACTCAACTATCGCCTCGTGTACATGTGCCACTTTTTTGTTCTTACCACATTTTGACATCATCTGTGATCTATTACTGTGATCTACTAATACTTTCCAAAGTAGAAATGTTATCGCGAAGTCAGCTGGTACAAAAGTACACCTTTGAGAAGAATATAATGCACGTAAAAAGTTTCTTACATGATGGATTAGGAATTTAACAAGCCAAACATTGGGAAAGGGAGCTGCAGATTGCATCTCTGGGAGGGAATGTATTGATCGTTCTATTTTGTAGAACGTTTTCACAATTGTAAAGTAAAGTAAAGTAATGTTTATTTCATGTAAAATATACACAAAAGGAAACGTCAGAGGATATCCCTATCGAGGACGTTCCCTACATAAAATATAAAAGATCTGCTACAATATAAAATTTAAATCTGCTAACTATAAAACTAAAAAAATAATCTAGAATGCCTTAAAATTTACAAAATCTCACAGTGCTTTTTGAGTTTATCACGAAAAATGGTAAAATTTTGTTCGAAGGAAATGTTCCTTTTTAGAAGGGAAAGAAATGACCCTATGATCGTAAACAAGGCAAAGTTTTTCCCGAGTAATTATACCAATCGAGTTGTGCATCTCTTTACAGCTTTATTACAAAGTATCGTTAATGTATGTTGAAACTAACCTATACTTTTGGTCATGTTCTCACTGTAAACAGCCGTTGCTAGTGACGTAAAACTACTTGTACCACTGTGTACTTTCCTTAAATTTCACACTCACCTGGAGTTAAATTCGGCAAGGTTGCTTCAAAATGTTTGTAGCAAGTGTTCAAGGGTCTTAAATCTTGTATTAAAATATAAAAAAAAATAAATTTATCCTGAACATTGTCATATTCTGAAGTACATACCACCTTAAACTGAATGGGTCCACTCAAAATGAGTTCTAACATATTGTGCGATACAGAGGATAATAAATGGTTGCGCGTAGATATAGAATTTCTATTGAGTATTCGGGTGTCTAACTTGATATCGCCCGCGTGAACACAGTAAACGAGGGAGATAAGCCGCGATGTATTATTCTGTTTATTCTATAACCATACTAATGACGACTTTTTGACGATTTTCCGAAGATTTCCGAATACTTTTCAAAGGTGTCCGAAGATTCTCCAAAAGTTTCAGACAATCGTTTCAGAACATTTCCGAAGATAACTATAGATTTCTAAGGAAAAACCGATGTTTCGATCATTCAGCAACAAATATAAGTACTTTTCAGGCAATTATGTAACCATAGCAATGGTTATTTTTTAGTAACCATGGCGACACCAATATCCTCACACGTGAAAGACAAAAACAGTATCTTCACTGCGCGCGATTAAGTATGTATTGGCCACGGCCAGTAAGAGTTTATATCAAGACCATTTTACAGTTGTCTGCTCGGTGACCTGGCCTTTGAATGGAAGTGAGGCTGGAGTTGACCTTGCTTTGATACAGACCTCTGGTTTTGTCATGTAAAAGCATCTAGTTAGCATTAAAACAACTTGATTTACACAATAAAAGCAGTGAGGTCTGTATGAAAACAACGTCAACTCCAGCCTCGCTGCCATTCAATGGCCAGGCCACTGAGCAGATAACTGTAAAATGGTCTATTATGACTATTGTTAGCAGACAAAAGGTCACGTAAATGAAATTTAAAATGTTATGATATAGAACGAAATAAGTCTTGGGCCGACGTCTGTCATACATATGTCTTGTGGCTTAATTTTATCCTTGGTATAATTATTTGGCAATTTATGAAAATGGTGCTAAAGAATGCGATTTCTCATTGATTTTATTACCCTTGTAGGCCGCCTCCAAGCCATGTAAAAAGGCAAAAAAATAGAGGAAGGACGACAATGAACGGAAGATAAACGGATGGAGGAATAGAAAAAGGACTGACTCTCCTTTTAATTTTTATATCGTCGCCTTTGGAGAGGAAAACGCCCACTTAGAGCGCAATTTCAATTCTTTAGCACCGTTTTCATAAATCCAGACGTGTAAAAATGAATATATAACAAAGGAAAATACCAATTTACACCAGGAGTAAAAATACAAATTGTTTATCAAAAAAGGATGCTTCAATCATGTTAAGCCACGCAGTAGAGTGGGGATTTTGATAGCTCAAAATAGCTTGCACCTGGCCACATTGTCGCCGCTTTAATACATGTAACAGTGGTGTAAGAGACGACCTAGTTTCGTCTCTCATTTACGACAGGCGGTTTCGGCTTTTTTCGAAACAATAAGTCATATAATTGCTTTTCTGTACCTTAGCATCTGGCATGGTTTCCTTTTTTAACAGCCCGCAAAAGCGCGCCTAAAATCATATGTGAGCCGCTGTCATATAAGCGCAGGGAATCACATATGTCAGGGGTGCCGTTTAGAAATCAAAGTTAAGATGGAAAGCTTTGTCATTATTGATTATACGAAAAACATTTCCCCAGGGCAAGTGATTTCTCGCTTCTCTCTTTCAGTCTGTACTAGTGGGTATTAATCATTCAATCCCATTCCCCCGTTGTTGACCAGCCTCTTTTTTCTCCAAAGATCACGCCATACCGCGCAATGACAGAGTACGCAGAAATAAGACAATGATACTATCATGCTAGTTTGAAGGTTACCATACTCAAAAAAATGGTTTACTCTATTAAAGGGATATATTTTACAGAGGAAATAGCGTACAAAAAGAATGCTCATAGCATAATGGAAATTAGGCGGCTGCATAAAGTTTTTTCTGCAGTTATGTTTACAACTATGCACCTAGTGGACTCCTAGTGCAGGCCTACTATATTCCCATCAAGCTTTTTGGTTTCTCTTAAACCTCCTCAGCGCCGCCAATTTTCACCATTGATTCTTTCTTTCTTTTTCATTAGCGTCTGTAATTTCTTGTATGACAGATAAATAAGTTGAAATTAGTATTTAGAATTCACTTTCAACGTCACCTATTTTCGACTTAAAAATGATTGGAATTCAAAAGATAAAACTGAAAAATTCGTGACCTTATCAGTAATATTAACGACATAGCGACCTATCTATGCTAGTCCAAATATGTGATTGGATTTTGTAGTGTATTAAATAATATGGAATAACATTCAATAATAACAGATAATTATAAACAACGTAAGTGTATGCAAATATGACATATTAATGTACTCAACCTTTTAATTCAAAACTGGAAGTAGTGTACTGTAGAGTTGTTGGTTTGATGAAGATTGTAATGTGTAGGTACATAATGCGTAGTTCTGTTATGTTATTTTAGTGAATCTGTAATCGTTTGTGAAAATAGATTAACAAAAAAGAAACTGAAAAATTTACACCAACACAATTGCTGCTATTACTTTTTTTTTTTTAATACACTATACATTGACTTATAAAAGCACACGGCCTGAAACAAAGTAAGAGCCGGACAGTTCAAGGGAAGCTGATCATGAGGGTGAAGAGGACTTCATTGGTAATCGTTTATTCACGACTCCAAAACAGAGAGAAATAAACAACAAGTAAGAACGTTTCCAATTTTATTATATAGCAATAAATCTTCATATTAATTAATATTTATTGATTTCTCACTATTTTGTTTACAGACCCGCTGTTGTACGTTCCTTTAAAAAGAATATATGTATACCCTATACACAACAGAACAAGAAATAATATTAATAGCTACAAAACATTTTTACCATAATAATCAAATAACTCAGGCCCGCGCTCCAAGTCCCATCGTGACAAAAACGAAATCACGCAAACATTCCCGTGGATGACTCACGCAATCATATTATCCATGATTATTATTATTATTACGATTATAACTCACTAGCTCTCCTGCAAAATAACGCACAATCCTCCCGTCGCTACGCTCACTCTCAAATAATGGGCAAGTCACTACTTAGTAGTAAATTCTTAGCTTTGAAGGCCCAGAGACAAGGAGGTTCACTAAAGAACCTCTTGAAACCAAGCCTACCTAATCAATCCTCATTTTGCTTCTCTGGTTCCTTGGGCTTCAAAAACCTCGGACGAATTACCACTGGTTCAACTGTGGACAAAAATAGTATACATATTAGTTATGTTTTCTGAAAAATTACTATATCAACAACCTGATATCAGTCAAGATTCTTGTTAAAATAAATTTTAATTTCACCGGCTTGGATAGCGAAATTTTAAAATGTCGAGGTCATCTTCAATCGAGACTACGTATACCATCTTCAGCAGCGCTACGCAACGAACAAAATGACACAATTGTCTTTTAGCTCTGCTTTTCACTGGCTAAGAACGCATAAACTGAGATCTGATTGGCTAAATAAAAACGAAAGCATAATGCTTTACATCTCCAAACAGTGGTAACAAAAGTTACGCGAATTTCCGGGAGGCCTTCTAAAAGTTCTTCGCTTCTGGTTGAATAGGGCTGGCCGAGCGACTTTTAACCTTTGCTGTGCGTTAAATTTACTGGAGGAATTTCCCTCAAGCAGAGGCGGATCCAGGGGAGGGGTTGAGGCGGCTGAGGGTAAAATCCGAAACATTTTCCGGTGAAGGATGACCCTGAAGCCCCTTAAGAAGCTTGTTATTAGGGAGTTTAAGCAAGTCACTACGGCTGCTGTGACTGAGAAGGTCTGGGGAGAGTACGTCTCTGTGATCTGCCAAATTTTAGCAAAGTGAGATACAAAGATGTTAGAAACATAAACTAAGGAGATTAAAATCTCTTTTATTTAGTTTCTCACAGCCAAATGGCTTCACTCAAAGGAGCGATAGCCGTTATTCGCCTTGCTAGGACGAACAGATTATTTCTGAGCGAAAGCGAATGCCATACACTTTGTACAATAACAACAATTCGATGGATGAAATATATAGTTTCGGCGACAAATATCTCAAAGGACATCGAGTGAAGAACAAATATATCCACATTCGAAAAAGCAAAATAGCATCGTATAATTATCCGGATACAAAACATCTTCACTAAACTCTGAAAACAAACTTAACCGAAGAAAAACAACCCCGTGCTCAACGCGAATATTTCACTTGACTCACTTCGCCATTCCAACATCTTTGCCAAAACTTATCGTAAATTCACGATACGGATTTACAAGCTTATGAGAGTCAACCTTGGCACAATCTTTGAGCTAAACTGACTTTAAAGGATATAGTATCCAATCGAATTCATAAAATTCTGAGAAGTCCGTTGAAAAGGGCCAGAGAAGCGAAATAAACCCAATGTGGTAGCCACTACTGTACTGCAAAACATCCTGACTCACGTAGTCAGATTTCACGCTACGGCTGGATGCAACCGACGAACATGCGCAGTGTCTCATTTTTGGGGAAATTTACTTCCGGCAGCCGTATCAGCGCCAGCCATAGCGATTTGCTTAAACTCCTTGTTGTTGGAGGTGGGGCTAAGGCGCTCGCCATCCACGTCAATAGCGTAAAAAGCTATTACCGTAGTACAACCCCAGTTTCAAAAATTCTTGGATCTGCCCCTGTCAAGTTCTTGCAAGCGAAACAAGTCGAGCCCGGGCTCCTCTACCGGCTTGCGCTCCTCTGCCTTGCGCTCCTCTGCCTTGCGCTCCTCTACCTTGCGTTCCTCTACCTTGCGCTCCTCTACCTTGCGCTCCTCTACCTTGCGCTCCTCTACCTTGCGCTCCTCTACTTTGCGCTCCTCTACCTTGCACTCCTCTGCCTTGCGCTCCTCTACCTTGCACTCCTCTGCCTTGCGCTCCTCTGCCTTGCACTCCTCTGCCTTGCGCTCCTCTACCTTGCGCTCCTCTACCTTGCACTCTTCGCAATCAAGTTGTGAGCGTCGCGGACATTTTTCTCTTTCCGAGCTCGGCTTTGGCAGCTCGACTTGAAGCGCAAGTCATAAGTGAAGGTCAATTCTTACCCTCCTTCTCTTTCGTTTCAACTGATGTATTTTCCAACGGATCCAGAGTAGAAGCTTGCTCCGAATCTACAACACAAAACAGCTTAATGGACAAGCAAAAAGGAGTATGCTTCGATCTACTTGTGCATTCGTCGATCTCAAAAAAGTGCGTTAAATCAATTAAATGCTCAAAAGTAGATACCATGACAAACCTGCATCGCTCGCTGATAGTGGCAAGAAACCTTCATCACTTGTAAAATCCAGTTTGGAGAGCTTTGAGCTCTCATTTTCCTCCTTCGAGGAGGATTTTCGTTTACGTGCTGCAGCAGTTTTTCTTGCTCTGTGCATTAGTTTACATTTGGAGCCCTTTGAACACTTGCCAGTTGTTGAAAATTCTTCGCACTCAAGGATGTGTTTTTTGTTACACTGCCAAAGAAAAATAAAAGAAACAACTTCTTTAACCATTTATCACATACGGGGAAGAATGATCATCGCATTAAAATTTCCAATTTCCACAGCCGCAGTTCAAATATAAATTATTTCATATATACTTCACATCATTTCACCGCATGGGAAGATATGAACTCAATAAATTGACGTCGCTCCCAACGTGTGGCTTCATAGCTCAGTTGGTAGAGCATCGCACCGGTATTTCGCGGAGGTCACGGGTTCGAATCCCGTTGAAGCCCTGTTTTTTTCAGGCTTTTTCTTTCCAATTGTTTAAATTGTAAATTTAACTGCGATGATCATTCTTCACTTTCAATCTTTGTATTATCTGTTTATGGCAGCATAGATACACATGTATGCATTTTAAGTACTTGAGAATCCACTAAGTACCCTGCCTGTAAGCTTCAGTAATTTCTCAGGTGTTTAATGAAGTTCTAACTCAAAAGCAATACAAATGATAGCAGTGAACAAGATTATAATGAACAATAAGAGTAAACACACCTGTTGTCCTCGTGAACAGAATCCTTTAAGAAAATCCTCACATACTTCCGCCTTCTTGCTGACGTTGACATGAGAATAGGGACAGTTGTCGTTGGAACATTTACCACGAAGAAAAAACTGACACACTGGCATCTGAAATGATGAAAAAAAAGACACAAATTTCACAGAAGATTAAATTGGGCATTGCATATAAAATTTCACGCAGCAAGAGAAAAGAGAAAAACTTTAATAAGAAGTTAAATACTAACCTTATCTCTGTCAATCTTATGCGAGAACGGACAAGACCCATCGAGGTTTTTACAGCGACCACGCAGAAATCTATACACAAAAAAAATACAAGACCTTGTCAACAGTCTGCTCTAGTTAAGCCAGGAGTTTTTCCCAAACTTACATCTTAGTTAAATTTAGTTTTGATGTTACAATAGTGCGATAAATTCAAACGCACACTCACTTGGTACACACTGCAACTTTTGAGGGGTCGTGAATGTATTGGCAACTGTCTTGCTTGTTACATTTTCCTGTAAATTGAAATAATAATAATAATAATAATAATAATAACAACAACAACAACAACAACAACAACAATAATAATAATAATAATAACATAAATAAAGTGCAATACAAGGGGTCACAAAACAATGTGAAATGCAGTCACGTCTATCTATTTTTACTTACAGACCATTAACAGAGAGAGAGAGAAGCAGATAGCGTTAATATAGTTTAAGAAGGGTTATCTAGACAGATAACGTGTTTACTGTTGTTATTATTGCTGTCGTTGTTTGAAACATTACCTCAAAGAAAGAAAACTTGTATCGAGCTCTCCCCCATTTTTGAGACCCTCTTTTGAGCAGCTCTGAATCTCCATGCACTGGTCATGACCGCATTTTTTAAGGGCATAACGCTGGCCTCTTCCAGGCGTTCAGTTAGTTCTACGCTGCGCTCTGACTAACTGAACGCTTGGAAGAGGCTAGCTTAACGCGCGCTCTTTTTAGTTGACTTATGGTCACGTGGAAACAGATCAATTTAAATGTCGCCCCCGCGGACCGCTCGCCCCACAAACCAGAGGTTACTTTAACTTCTCCTTGCCTCAGTTATTACTTCACACTAAACTCCAGCTGTATAACAACGCACTTTACTACTGGCCCCGGGTTGTTCGAAAAGTGTGATAGCGCTATCCACCGGATAAATCACTATCCAGCGGATAGAGTGGTTTGTTTTGGTAGCACTTATCCACCGGATAGTGATTTAGCCAGTGGATAGCGTTATCCAACCTTTGAACAACCGGGGAGTGGTACCTTGGGAAAAAAGTTAGTTTTGTTTTCCCTCGAAACATCGAGATTATTATATTTTGATCACCCGTGTAATTGAATTTGAGTAAATAAATAAATAAATAAATAAATAAATAAATAAACAAACAAACAAACACACACACACACACAAACAAAAACAAAACTACTTGTTTCCCTCGGGACAAGAAATTAGCTCTTATTAACCAATCAGGAGGTCTGTATGCGAGAATCTTGACCAAGGTCGTGAGTATAGACCGAACGCACTGAGGTCTGTACACACGACCATTCTGTCAAAGTTTGCTCGCTGTCTATACTTTTATCTTCTCATCAGGCTTTTTGACACTTCCACTAATATTCTTAGCTTAGAAAATTGTCATGCATTTTAGTTTGCCACTTTTTCACCGCAAAATGTAACCAGTCTAGATGGCCGCCTTGATGAGAAAATCTAGACCGCGGTCAAAATCGATATCAGCCAATCAGGTTGGTGAATTAAGTAGTTCCAAATATTTGTGAAAGTAAATGTGTATATTAAACCCGTTCCTAAACCAGACGAGTCACGTGTTTTGTGAAGTCAGCTTCTCCTTTGGACTTTTTGAGTGTATGTAGAAAGTAAATTATTGGCGATAGGAAAATGAAGTCTCGAACAGTGGTTTTCGTTACCACTGCTTCACTATAAAAAACTTCGGTCGGACTGCCAAGTTGACAAAATGCAAAAGAAGATAAATCAGAGGAACGATTCTTACCAAATCTATTGTAGAACATGCAGTACTGCTGTGAGGCTGGCGTCTTCTTGTTCTTTTTGTGCAGTCGGGCATTGTTTATGCTGCGCCGCAATACGCGGCTGAAATTATCAACAGGACATAAAAAGTTACTAAAATACCGTCACTGCGCCCCTTTAAAAGTCACTCCTTCTTTCCAAAAATTCAGCCTTTTCTAGAAGCACTCACTCTCCCTCCCACCAAACACCCACACACCCTTCCCATCTTCCCTTGCGCTACTCGTCTCGGTAAGCTGCATGTACACACTAATACGTAAGCACATGTCTCGAAGTTAACTTTTCAGTCCAATCGCAAAGTTTGGCTACTAAAATTTTTTCCACAAGCAAACTGGCGAGACCACTAGCAGTTCTTTTCAAATGTTTGGGAGACATGGATGATTCCAACTCGCAAACGTTTGCTAGTGGATATTTTTCTCTCACACAGCTTGTCAAAATCACTCGCATTGTTCGAGTTTTCGAGTGTTAATTTCGAGCCCTGATTACCATCAATTTCATGTACTCGACATCCAATACTTTTTCCAGTGATCAATAAGTATGACAGGATACCTAGCAAGAATCTTGCTTGGAGTGCTGCTGACTTTACTTCTAACCAGCGTAGTTGGAGTACGCAATACGACTATGTGTCCATTACTTGACCGCCTTCTGCCTGAGGGCATTTGACTTGATTTAGAAGAACTTGGTTCATTCGTAGAAGCACGTCTGGGAGCTGAAAGGTAAAGTATCAGTTATTAGTATATACTAAAACAGTGGATAGCGTTGAACGCGCGCGCTGATTGGCTAGTCAAACTCTAAATATCCTGTGCTATTTACCTCCGAGGAACTCGGGCAAAAATGGCGTCCCGGTTTGCATCCGTGACAAGTGAAGAAATCATCCAAATTATTTTTTTTGAGGTGTACATTATCTCACTGTTTTAGTATATACTAAAACAACTATTCACCTCAGTGTCGGGGGCTAGCGGTGGATATTTACCAAGTCGCTTCGCGGCTCAGTAACTATCCATGGCTAGCCACCTCCACTTCGGTGAATAGTTGTTAATTACTGACTGACCCATAGCTAAGATTGGTTATACGCTGAAGTTGACTAGAGATTGGCGACTTTCTCTAATAATTTAACATGTTTGCATAAAAGTTACAAACTGCAGCTGCGCGGTCGGTCTATGGGGCGGTAAGATGAGAGACCTCGGGAACGAGGTTGTGTGTTGACTTCTTTGTTTTACGTCACTGGTGAGTGTTACAGATTCTTACACTGAGGATGAGCCCTACATACATACAATGATAAGAGAAACAGTGACTTATATAAAGAAAAATTAATGAAGAAACGTTCTCAAGTCATATCATTTAT
>JAHPZR010003602.1:0-12599 GCA_019787425.1 Platygyra sinensis | reverse complement strand
GTATCTTCTAGGTAAGGTTTAAAATCCCTTATGAGCAGAGTCCCGTTTATCAAACGAGGGGTAAAAATGGATCATCCAAAAGCAGATGACACATCTTATAAATGTCCAGACTTGTAGTGACAGGCAGGGGGTGGAGGGGGAGGACGAAGGAGGCTGAAACATTTTAAATTTGGTAAGGAACTATCTTCACTTTCAGCAAATTGAGCCAGTGAGCAATTAAAATAAAACCTACGGGAAATTCTCAGATTAACAGATTCATTTCACTCTTGGCCGGCTAGGTTTATGACTGCCACTGGCCATGGGGAGTGAATAGATATTTTAACAAACAGATCTGCTGCGTGCCCTTTGTACGAAGCAAGCGATTGAAAGCTTCCAATCACATGTATTTTCCCTCTCAGCTTAGTTGGTCGGTAATAATGAAGTGCATGAAACGTCTATAATAGCGAGAGTAAAATGGCGTCTTATTCTTCTTCGCAAAATAGTTAGAGCATTGCCCACCCATTTGCCTTGTCTAGGACTAGGACTAGCTAAATACGGTCACGGACAATGACTGTTCCTGGGACTCCCCCTCCCGTACTAGAGCAAGGGCTTAAGAAAAAGAGGTTTACTTAAAGTGCTTATTCTAAAAATCTTTCGGCCTGATCTTCATTTCTGTCCTCTTAATGGGGGAAATGTTACCCCAGCTTATAGTTCCACTGTCCACTCTGTTCCGATAGACACCATTTAGGTTGCTCACTTTACAGTCATAGTACCACCAGGCTCCTCTTATTTTCTTGGATGTGGCGCAATTGTCTGTAGATGCGTCATTATCCTGATCTTTTGAAGAGAGTTTTTGTCCATTATGATAAACCAGAAAATTCCCAGCAGTGCCTAAACCAAATACAACGAGAAAATAAATACTATGAAGACTGGCTCTCCTTCAGAGGCTATGTTGTTATCCTGATCTTTTGTATAGAATTTATGGCCATTATGATGAGCTAGCATATCTCCAGCGGTTCTTTAACAAAGTATAACAGAAATCAAGATAAGATAAAGTATTTCTCTGTCACAAGATGATTTGCACTTATCCCTGCTTATTATTTACAAAATAAGAAATTAGAAAATGAGCTTTAATTACAAGAAACTTCTATGATTATGGAACGTGTCAAGCCTTACTTTTAAAGTTAACATAATGCGAATTGATTTTAGAAAACAGTCATAACAAAATGCGCGCGTCTTTCTATAAAAAAATTAAATTATGCGCTCGAGATTTCTATCGCGTTATAGTTAACGAGGAATCACGATACAAATCGATAGCGAATAATCTAATTGTTTTAGCATAAATGTACTAGTCGTTGAAAACTATATCTAAATCCTCCTCACAGACACCTCAAAACTGCCAAAAAGCGGCAGTAATTTTGTTGACAAGCGCACACTTCTACGCTACTCTCTATCTATCACAGATTATATAATAACCCAAGTTATTCACAAGGCTAAAAGCCACATTTTAGTCAGACTTAATCTATATTAAACAGTTAGATAATCCATGGCCATATTTAAGTCATGTTTAATCACTATATTACTGGACACTTCACTGGTAAGGCATGTTTGTGTTATGTGAGCCAGTTAGGCCAAATGAGACACACTGCGCGAAATGAGAAATTTCGTGGAATTTACGTGGCCGTGAAATTCCTCGACACTCGGCGTGTCCTAGATCAGAACGTGACGTTTCAAGAAACGTAACGGGTCAGAGAGTGCCATTTCATACATACGCTGTGGCGTGTGAGGAAAAATTATGGCCTGGGTACGTCATGTGCGGTGTAATAAGCCAATTAACTGACGGAGCTCATTTATCTTTACCCGAAACTAAAATTTTCTGACTTGCATTTCGTTTGGTCGTTTCAGAATGTTCAAGTCAACAAGGTGTGAAGATCTACACTGAACTTACACCATTTTGTTAATGCCATCGAAAGTATTCTGTTCAGAATCTTGCATGGAGGCATAAGTCTTAAAATTCATAACAGTCTTTACTATAGACACACTGTAGCTCTTTTCACTCACATTATGCATCTTTACGATATTTTACAGATTGCGGAAAGGCATCTGCGCTTCCTTAATCCAGACTGTAATTGTAAGGAGAAAAAAAACAAGCAAACAACAAAAATAACCACAGCCCAATAACAAAATGCTAACTGAATAGCATTTTTCAGCACTTCGGAAAAGACTGGCTGAGGGATAACAAAATCATGAGCTGTTTGGCACCAAAACAAGAACAGTATTTTATGACATAATTTTATTGAACAACCAATCTGATCTTGGAATTACATTTTACGACAGTTGATAGTGACAAAACAAAGAAGGCGAAAGAAATTTTACCATTTTTTACTACTTATATTATAATCCGGCTACACCGAATCTTAAAAAAAAGATTCTCATGAAACACTGACATATCATTCAACAGCAACCTAGACTTGCACATATCTTTAGCCATCCACCAATTGTATCTTACAGGAAGGAAAAATCACTGAAGGACATTTTAGTTCGCGCAAACGTTCCTTGGATCACGCCGCAATCATAAAAACTTGTAAACAAAGAAGCACTTTCAAAAGGTTTTTTTTTTCAAACCAGAAGGAATTTACATATGACCTTCTGCTAGCAACACGCTCAGCTTGCGTTCGCGCATCTCTTACCGCAACTCAACTGAGAAAACAAAAATAGCCCTGATCATTTACTAACCGCTCCTTCGTTTTCACTTTGAACCTTTCAGTCGATCATTTACAGCGAACGTAGAAGCGGAGGAAAAAAAAAGCACCACAGCGGAACATTCCTGACATCTCACCGACCTACTTGGAGGCGCAACTCACCAATTTCGCAAAGCTTGAGAGCGGAATGCCCTAGGATCAGTTGCATGGGAGGACTCGCACCGGGTTCAAACCCACTTAACGCTGCCGCGTATTTGATGCAAACCTTGAACTCTGGCCGATCTTTAAGCATGTTGGCTTCAATGTTGCAAAATCTATTTATTTAGACCGACTAGTGAATGGTGGCTACCGCTGCTAATCCGAAAGCATCAGCGCATGCGTAATTGTAAAGAGTGCCTTCAACGAAATTTACCAACCAATATTTTTTCAAGTCTGGTTGTCAGTAAAATTTCGAAACACCAATCATATAAATTCGTTTTATGGAAAATTTCGTATACAATTAAGAGTTCAATGATGTTTTTTTACGCAACGCACGTTTAGACTGTGGGCAAAGACCATCAGGTCAGTGTTTTCCCTCAAAATCTCCCTTTGATCTTTATGTATCGAGGTAAAACATGTTCGTGTCATGCAGACCCAGTAATCGGCAGGAAAATGTGTTTGAGCGTTCATGAGACCAAAATGACCCTGTTAGCAGTTGTTGTTTCGCAAATTGTGTTCGTTTAAGGCTCATAGCGTGTCAGAATATCAGCGGCTTTGCCCCTGGAAGACTATATATGGACCCGTACATGACGCACCTTACGAAAATTCTTTGATTTTGCCGGTTTACCGCCAGATTTGAAAGGTGATATTCTCGCATTTTGATTAGCTCTCGCCTATGATCTATGAGAGGACAGATGCACCACTGACGTCATCACTACAAAGTTTTTCCCTCTGCCGTTTTAAAATGGCGGAAAGATTTGAAAATTAGCATAATATTTTACGTGACTGGGCAAAAGATAAGGTACAAAAAAGTCTTGCCGAGGCATTGAACAGGTTCGAGAAGCCAGAAAACACCTCGCGTGCCACTTTTTTGGTCTTACCACATTTTGACGTCATCTGTGATCTATTACTAAACAGACGCACGGCAACATGGAATCTATTTGTTAAATAGATAGTGAGTAGCGTCACTAGCCAATCAGAGACCAATATTCGTGATAGAACGCTAATAAATTTATACCAAAACTAGATAGAAACTTGGCATATGTTTTCTATTTCTGAAACTTTCAAATAGGATGAACATTAAAAACAATGGTTTTGTAGCCACTCGTTTGAGGTACGTCCCAGTAGAGGGACTTCCACATAAAATGCGACGGGGGTGCTCGTCCTACCTTTCATGCTGCTCATTTTTAACATGGTTTGGCCATAATTTTCCTGCGGGACAGTTTGTGTCTGTTCGCAGTTACCTTATCGCGGCAACGACACGATATTCCGGATTTTTCCAATTGTCCCTTGCCACGCGTTTTGCATCTGACATTGGCCAATTGGCAAGGATTTGGATTTGAGTTTCATCTGAGGTCATCACCTTCTTAGTGAGTATATGGATGTCAGTCGACCAGCTGATTATTTCATAGCTTGCTACACCGTGCTGATGAGACCCAACAAGGTCGAAACAGCTGTCCACGGTTGCAATTGTTGGCTTTCAGCTTGGACTCTATCGTTGTGGTTCTCGACTGAGTCGAGACCCACAAATTGACCCTTGCTCACCATAGAGTCTCCAGTAGTTCAGTGGTTAGAGCATCAGACTAGATCACGAAGGGTCGTGGGTTCAAATCCCGTCTGGGACTCGGATTTTTTCCGAGGTATCCAGAAATTCAAAATCATGTTGTTGTTACTTCATCTTTAATAGACTCACTTTGGAGGTTGGTTGGCTGCATCTTGATATGCTTTAATGTGACAGCGCGATACGGTTCCAGTCGAGACCCACAATTGACCCTTGCTCACCATAGAGTCTCCAGTAGCTCAGTGATTAGAGCATCAGACTAGATCACGGAGGGTCGTGGATTCAAATCCCATCTGGGACTCGGATTTTTTCCGAAGTCTCCATAAATTCAATATCATGTAATCGTAATCGTAATAATAATAACAACAATAATAATAATAGTAATAATAATAATAATAATAATAATAATAATAATAATAATAATAATAATAGTTTATTTATATAGCGCTATTTCTATTACTATCCAATAGCGCCTTACAATGCATTTAAAGTACCTCATCAAAAAAAAAAAGAAAATAAAAAAATAAACTAACCAATCAAATAACTAAATTGTAGAAATCAAAATAAAAACTAAGAATAATAAGCCTTTATGATAAAAACTCACTGACTAGCTGACTAGCAAACAAACTAACTAAACTAACTAACGAACGAACTAACTAATTAACTGACTAACTAACTAAATGAGTAACAAACTACCTACTAACTAAACGACTAAGTAACTGACTGACGGTAATAAATTGTCTAGTAAAAAGCTTTCCTAAAAAGATGTGTTTTAAGATTGCGCTTGAATTGCATCAAATTGCGGGAAAAAAAATTGTACTCCCATCTTGCTGTTCCTTCATAACCCTTTTTTTCCTCAAACAAAAATTTCCCCTTATATGATGTAAAATGACAGTCATTTTACTGGTTGCTTCTCAAACTCATTTCATCAAGGAAATCATGATAATCACGACTGCGATGGTGTTTGAATATCTGATGTTAATTAGCATGGATTTTCCAATTTTATTTCTCCGTTTACTCCTTCATTTTAGTTTCGATTGAAAAGATATATCAAAAACTAAAGAGAGTGTTTGACCTCATTACCAAAAATGTTCGGGAATGTATAAATTAGACATGAAGGACTTTTAGTTTATCAGTCTGCAATTAATAAAAATTAATATTGAGACAATCTTCAATTTGGTCCTGCTACGACTTTTTTTTTCACAAAACGTGGGTTAGTACGAGATGAAAAATGTCAAGGAGCATATTTTGTCTATTGGAACTTAATTTTAACAGGATCAGTTCTAACTGAGATGACAGTTATCAAATAACGTAAAAATTCAAACCTGAGTAACTTCCCAAGCTCAATTGGTATTTCTCTGCCTCACTCCCCACTTTAAACGAATCGTATTCAGCGTAAGTGATATTATTCCCTGCAAAGTCTTCCAGATCAACGCGTAGTTTGTGTTTTCCTCTGCTAGTCAAACGGTGTATTTTGTCAAGGCCGAGCCAAAATTCACCAGTCAGAGATCCAAAGCCACGTTTGTACTCGGCCCAGCCACGGTAGAAATCCAGTGAGCCGTCCTGCCTCTTCTGAAACACTAGCCACCCCCCTCTATCTGTTGTCTGGTCACAGAACACATCAATGATCCCTGAACCATCTGGGTTGATCGTATAAACACCACTTTTTCTTTTTCCAGATTTGTAAATGTCAGCACAGGTTGTGGAAGCTGTGGAGCAAGTGATATCAAGGTTCATCGTCGTAAGCTTAACTGTGGTGATGACTTAGGAAAATCCAAGTACTATTACTATTCTAATAAGCATAAGCGTTAGCGTTAGCGTTAGCATTAGCATTAGCATTAGCATTGCCAATGCCATTGCCACTGCCATTACCATTATCAGTATCAGTATTAGTGGCAATGTCAGTGTCAGTGTCAGTGTAATTGTCATTGTCAATGTCATTGTCATAATAGTAATAATAATCATAAACATAACAGTAACAACAACAACAACAGCAACAACAACAACAACAACAATCACAATCACAATCACAATCACAATCACAATGACAACCATCACTGGTGTCCTCCACGGTCGAAGTTGCCCACCTCTAACCCTGTGAGATTTAAACTTACCTAGTTTTTATTGGTTAAAAGAGTGGGAGTTCTCCTTTCTGACACGCAAAGCCTGTTACATGTTCTTTGTGTTATGTAAGTCTTGTTCCCATTGGTTGCATTTTCAAAAAGATACATGATGTTAAATTTTTTTATGTGGGCACATTCAACCTTTTCGTGGAATCGTACTTAATAATGGCCGCAAGCTCTCAA
Source organism: Platygyra sinensis (assembly GCA_019787425.1). Classification (NCBI taxonomy): domain Eukaryota; kingdom Metazoa; phylum Cnidaria; class Anthozoa; order Scleractinia; family Merulinidae; genus Platygyra; species Platygyra sinensis. The sequence goes on along the minus strand of JAHPZR010003602.1, from coordinate 5,853 downwards.
ATTTCGATATCACGTGACTTAGAAGAAGACCCCGCGATGCTGAGAAGACCCCTCCTTAACCACTTTGTTTTAGAAAGTCGAAAACTTTGAGCAAAAAAAATGCAGTAAAGGTATAACTATTATACTGTACTTACACGTCTGTGAAAAAAAAATTGGCCTGAAATTCAATCTAACTTTAGTCAAATCTTTTAACTTTCTTAGATTAGGTGGTTTTCTCTTGAAAAAACTACACAATGTTCCTGTGTGATAGGAACACATTGTGTGTAAAGATTACACGATTTGGTTACAGTGCGACGCGCCTTACGTGGCCACCCAACAAACTTTTTTACAAGTTAGCCAATCATGATCAGGATACGCGAATTTGATTAACGGTCACGCCTCCTTGCAGAGTTTAACAGGCAAGTGACGCAACAACGAATTATAGAAAACATGTTGTGTTGTATTTATGAACAAGGAGGAAGATATTTGTTGGAGGACTCAGCAGCTTTGTACACGTGTAACATTAATGTTATTGGGTTATATATATATCCACAATTACGAAAATAGTTATGTGAATTAGTTGTTGATATCGACGACACACCCTCGGGTATGGCAATTTTCGTCTCTTCCATCGCTAAGATGACTGTACGGACTTCGGACAACTTTGGTAATGTGTAACTGCACTGTAACTCGAAGTGGGCGCGTAACAAACGGTTTCCCGCCAGAAAAAGGAAAGTAGAAAAAAATCTTTCAATGCCCGATTTGTTACAAAATGGAGTACAGTACTGACGTGACAAAATTATACGGCGTGACATTTGCGTGTTTACTCGTTTATGTTGTTGGTTAATCTTCTTCGTCCCCGGAAATATTATCAGATGGCCTGCACCTCTTTACAATTTTATACCTGAACAAATAATATAAAACAAAACAAACGAAAGCAAAGAATTCAGTAGACTGAATGAGTGAGTGTATAGTAGTAGGAAATGTATTTTAGCAGATAATTCCAGATTCTTATCTGCGAACTAAAAGCGAGCGAACATTGCAAGATATTGAAATGACAACTGAACTTTTTTGTTCTTTATTGGGGTGGCGCAGTGGTGAGAGCGCTTGCCTCCCACCAATGTGTCCCGGGTTCGGTTCCCGGACCCGGCGTCATATGTGGGTTGAGTTTGTTGTTGGTTCTCGCCCTAGCTCCGAGGGTTTTTCTCCGGGTTCTCCGGTTTTCTTCCCTCCTCAAAAATCAACATTTCTAAATTCCAATTCGATCGGGAATTCGAGGGCCACGGGTTTGTCAGTCGAAGACTGTTATGTGCTACCCTCGTTAAACAAAGTCAATTTATTTATTTATTGTATAGAATTACACGTGCAAGTGCTATCCAATGTTACATGTAAAATAGATGAGAACAAACTTATCGGAGCAAAGTCTCGGTTGTATACGTTTATGCTACTTACAAAGAATTTCAAAAAAAAAAACTCAACTCAAATTTTCTTTCATCCTTTTGAACAGAAACCACCAACAGCGACGCTGGGACAGATCTCGTCCTAATAAACATACCCGTCGATTGCATCTACCCGTGAACGCACGATTTCTTATGACGTCAAACGTCTGCGTTTCAGAGTTTTCCCACCCTATTAAGTCAAAAATATGCGCCAAATTTGCGAAAATCCCTTTACTGGCATATTGAAAACCGCAAAAGCATCGAGGACTTCCTCAGAGAAGTAGATGAGGATTCTGTATCAATAAATAACGGTGAATTTCAAAGCAACGGCGTCGTGGGAACATTTGGGAAAGCTGTCAAAGTCTGTGGTGCGTTCACGGGTAGATGCAGTCGACGGTATTTAGCAAACTCAAGAAAGAACAATTTTCAAATCGAAAAGGAACATTTTGTATACAAACTTAAACACAAACCCCTGAGTTCCTTCATTCTAAATGAGTGCAACAATTACTAGTATTTCAAGCGAGGTCGCCAAAGGTCAAACGGGTCGGTGAACAAATTTGACGGTGACATTTGCGAGTCGTAAGAAGAAGCGGCATAACAGTTCATCTCACTAAAACTGTTGAACCTCTGAGAAAGTTCTGGTGGTCTTAGCGGTGTTCTCTTGCTTTTCGGGTCGACAATCGCTTTGATTTCGCTTTCTAAGATGCGTTTTTCTGCCAAGAGCAGTTTCTCCGGTGACGGGAAGAATGCATCTATGTCCCCTGGGCGAAGGTATTTTATCGACTCCAGAGTATGAAATCCACGACTTTTAAATTCCTTACTACACTTTTCAAGATTCAAATCTCCGGGGAGATTTTTTAGCCACTTGTAAACTTCGCTCATGCTGTTGTTTTCAACGACCAAGACCAAATCGCTCAAAATAATCTTTACGCGCCAACTTTGCAAGGAGGCGTGACCGTCAATCACATTCGTATATCCTGATTGGCTAACTTGTGAAAAATGTTTGTTGGGTGGCCACGGTAAGGCGCGTCCCATTTTGGTCAAAAATTTTAAAGTGTCTAAAAGACTTTTTTTACTTAGATTATAGCTAAAAGAACTATTTTTGCGCTAAACTAAGTAAAAGAAAGTCTTTTAGACACTTTGAAAAATTTTGACCAAACTGCCCATGCTTCCCCTTTGCTAAAAATGTTTTTATCTAAGTTTATTTCTTTTTTGCTTTCTTTTTGGGTTGTTTTTTTTTTTCATGTGCCACTTGCTACATATTTCAAAACTAGCTATTTTGTAAGGGAAAAAAATTGCTCCGCGTAGGTCTCGAGCCCGGGATGTAGGGAGCCGAGATGGCGTAACCTACCAATTCGCCATCTCAGCACCACTACCTTTCATGCCATAATTTTAGGTACAAACCAATAACTTCCTGGAAGTTGGCGTCTTTTTGATAAAAATACACACTGAAGCAGGCAATAATAGTGTCTGCAACTTTATTTATTGTCTGCAGGTTTCCTAGCTCCCTTAGAATTGTATATGCACATTGAAAGTACGACTTTGACCTGACCTGTCACAAAGGAAATTCTAGTGCATACTAAATTACGTCCCCTTCCCCAATAGCTTCGAACTAGTGAGTACACGTTTTTTGAGCTCCTTGATTTTTGTTATTTGTCACCCTCAAAGCACTGAGCGAAAGGAATCAAACTATCGGAAGAGTTGTTTAGGGTGCTCAGGCAGCTGCCTTGACCATTTTGTTCCTGTGGAATACGATTGCGTCAGCACAATCTTTTGTCAAACTGTAAGGGTGCTCTCTTGACCATTATGTTATTTTAGGACCTCGTCATTAGGACTTTAGGACCTTTTATTGATGTTTTGATGTTATGTTATACTTGTTCATGTTGCGAGAAATCATTTGGTGTTGATTTTTTTGAAATCGGTTCCTTCGTTAATTAGTTATAATGTCATTTGTGTTGAAACTTTACATGTTAATTTGGCCAGTTATTTAACGCGTCTAATAGCCCTTGACATATATGTAGGCCATGAACACTCCAAATTTTGTTTTAATTGATAAAATCCTCGCAGAGTCATTAACGTCAAAAGTTTCCCACAAAATTACGCTAGTATGCTTTGCAGCCCTGGTTTTTACGCCAAAAGGAGGCTCAACTTTGACTGCATGTAACTCTTAGAGGATATTACACCAGTGTTTAAAATATATTTAACAATTATTCAATGAGCGCACGTTGGATGTGAGACGGTGAATAGCCAACGAGGGCTTTAGGGCCGAGTTGGCTCTAACCATCTCATATCCAATAAGCGCTCAGGGAATAATTGTGTCCGCCATTTTGTAAAAAAACACTTTTACCGTTAATAACTCTGCCAGGATTTTATCGTTTGCGACAACTTTTTGCATGCAGGTAGCCCTTGGTAAGGCCAAGGTCGATTAATAATAAACTGGTGAAATGGTTAAAACCTCGCAAAGTTATTAAGGTGTAAAGTCTCGACACAAATGACGCCATAACTAAATAACAAAGGAACCGATTTCAAAAAAAATAACACCAAACGGTTCCTCACAACATGAACAAGCATGATATAACATCAAAACATCAATAAAGAGGTCCTCAAGCCTTAATGGCGAGTTCCTCAAATACAATAGTGGTCAGAGAGCACCCTTAACTCTGACCGGAGCCTGCGCAGAAGCGAACGTTTTCTACGGGAAGAAAATGTACAAGGCAGCTGCTCGAGCACCTTAGACAACTCCTCCGACAGTTGGATTGCCTCTGCGCGATGTTTTAAGGGTGCCAAATAGCAAAAACCACGGAGCTAAAAAGACGTGTACTTACCTCGAGCTCTGGAAAGATTGCTTGAAAGGCAACTTCATGATGTGTTCACTGAAATATACCTCAAAAAGAGTAATTGCAAAGAAAATCGTAAAAAATTCCCACATTGACCAATTTGAACAGAATTTTCACCAAAAGAAAGACAAAGACCTTACTATAACACCCCGTAAAAATATTACGTTTGGTTACTATTTATTACATTTTAGCCTCCGCCATTTTGGTGGAAAATGACCACATTAAAAAGGTCCGCAATGCGTACTTCTCTGGTACTTAAGTAACGCTAAAAGATTCCAATATTGACCAATTTGGACAGTATCTTCACCAAAAGAGAGACAAAGACCTCTGCTATAAAACTGTTTAAAAACCCCGGGCAAAAAGCAGTAATTCCAGTCACTTTCTTATTATGTTTTAACTTCCGCCATTTTGGTCGAAAATGCCCACAAAATGGGTCCGCAATGCGCACCTTTCTGGTACCTAAATATAACTTTGAAAAACGGTAAAAAATTCACGTTCTAACGATACAACTTGAAAATCACACACGGTATAGTCCAATATTTATTCTTTCTGTTGATTGCCATTTAAAAAAAGCTGAGTTAAAATTTCGAGTTTTTGCGACTTTTTGCACAACATTCCAACAACAGCACATTGACTTTGACCAACTGGGAATTTTAAAGTGCAATATCTTCCTTTGGTTTTAAACAAATATAATGAACTTCCAGTATAACTAAGTACCAACCTAGTACAACAGTCAGTAAACAAAACAATTAATTTGGTTGACACAGTATGGCGCTACAGCTCTCCAAAGTTTGACACTAAATTTCTTCAAAAAATATGTGTTTTTTTTAAAACAGATGTCTTTATAAGCTGATAAATCAAGGTATTTTTTTTTTCAAAAAAAGTCTAAACTTATATGACACATTTATGTAATATTGGACTATTAACTGTGTAAAACGCACATTAAAATATTAAAAACAAAGGCTTCAACGATGATGTTAAAAGTAGATCTTGAAACTTTTTACTGATTTTTTATGGATTTTACTATTTCGAGAATATCTCCAAAAATATTTGACAATGTTGTCCCAAACTTGTTGTGCACACTCTCCTGTTCAAGATGTTTAAACTCAGGGGGTAGTTTAAAATTTCATTAAAACTGGTACGAGATATCAAAGATTAAATATAAAAAAACATGAATCAAAATTAGAGGAAAAAAAACTGCTTCCCTTTAACTAATTGTAACTTTATTGTAATTAATTGGAAATATATTAGAATTGCATCATTCTTTTGCTGAGAAACGTATCTTTACATTCCAGTTTATTTGGTGTCTTAAAATTTTATTAACGTGGAGAAATCAATGAAAATAAAAATAAAAAATTTTATCGTCTTTGGTCGAATTTGCCCACATTTCTCAAACTTTAAGTAGGTCCAGCTTAGTAGCATTGAAAGGTAATAATTCCTAACAAAGCTTTGATTGTTGGCTAAGTATTGAAATATATCTTGTGTAAATCTCCCTTCTCTGGATTAAAACGGGAGTGAGATAAACACAAGAAACCTTTTCGGCGAATCTACCCACATGACATTTTTCATGTCAAGACGTACATATTGTTCCGTGGAAC
>JAHPZR010003601.1:22500-24832 GCA_019787425.1 Platygyra sinensis | reverse complement strand
TTCCATCACGCGAGTCCTGTGTGGCGGAATAAAGACAAGCGACAGCAGGGCCAATATATATGAAAGCAATGACAAAAGCAATGATTAAGCAATGCAGAACGAAGTCCTTCCATCAAGCACTATGGTTAAATTCACTGATTTGGATACAGGGTTGCACATCATTGTCTGATTGTGCATAACAAACCTCTCCAATTGACCTAACAGTCGTGCAAACAATATTTTCCAAATTTTCACTTGGAGAAGAAAGCTTTACCGTAAAGTGTTTGTTTTCCAGTAGAATTAGACTTTCTGAATCGACTAAAAACCATTACTTGGTCTTGAAATTATGGTTGTATCAAGGCTGAAAAACTTCTTATGACATTTCCACCAAAATTCGGAAGTGTGTTATTGACCAACTAGACCTGCCAGTACTCCGTGGCGTTTTCATTTGAGTTGCGAGTTGTTCTGTTCGCGCAATCCCATTCCAGAATGTTCTCGTAGTGGAATGCAAGCCTTAACTTTCTCCCTTCAGTTACGACGATCGTTTGAGTTATGCTAACTAGATTAGATTCGACAGTCTGACAATTTCACCTGCATTGGAATTGTCGCTTACTAGAGTCCTTTTGGATCTCAAGTTCACGCGCCATGTTTTTAAAATAAGAATCCGCGCTGTTCCTTTCATTCTTCTTAATCGGTGCCGTTGATTGCATGCCGAAGATTACTGGAAGGAGGCAAACACTCAACTTGAACGTCCACGGCATTCTCTTGGATTTGCTACAGTGTGAATGGAGAGTTATTGGAGAGTTAATTTATGTTCTTCGATTAATTCTCAATTTTTTTTTCTTGTGATAAAAAATGCTGCAAACGCTTCGGTAAGTACTATTCAGTTTTTTCCGCAATGCAGTGCTAGTAATCAATGCGAGAACGATAAAATAAACACTAAACAAAGGAAAAACAGAATTGTAAACAGTTACGTTTTGTGTTATCGGTAGGCCTAATGGTGAACACAACATTGTATATAAGTGGAAAAAATGCAACAGAAATTTACTAGGTATAGAGAAATATCATTCATTGTGCACAAATGGAAAAAAAAAATCGCGGTATGGATCTGTGCTCCAGGGAAAATAATTGTAACATTTGAAATTGTTAGGAAATGCCTTTATATCGGTTGCTATTCACTCAGGGTTTGGGTTTGGGATAAAGACATGTCAGCTGATTCACATTCGTCAGTTGAAGTCTAGACGGCCTTTGTTTGGTGTTACAAAGTCGCACTTGAATTAAGACTACTTATAGCGAGGTTTATGAGCTTTGAATTCAATGATTCTTCTTGTCGCAGGTACCCTTTTTCCGTTCACGGTGTCTATCGCCAAAACTTAAAATATCATTATAACACAATAGCAAAAAAGCAGAATTCTTCTGAGCTTAACAACGAACCCTCGATGCAGATCTCTTTCAGGTTAGAGGTTATAAAATATAATTCAAATAAAAGGAAAACATGTAGCTGGGACGGAAATAGGAAATGATTCTTTATCTTTGCAGTAAGGACATAAACCGAGATTGAGATACCGTTATTTTATTTTCAGTTAGATACCCCTGGAGTCTATTTCGAGTTGCTTCACTGATCCGACGTTTATTTGACTCTGGTTTATTCGGGATCAAGCAATTCATTTTAAAGATATCGCGTTCCCACGTTCCCGCGTTCCCGCGTTCCCGCGTTCCCGCGTTCCCGCGTTCCCGCGTTCCCGCGTTCCCGCGTTCCCGCGCTCCCGCGCTCCCGCGTTCCCGCGTTTTCGCGTTCCGGCGTTCCAGTGTTCTATAAAGGCACTTATAGTTTTCTTTCAAGATGACTAAGCACATATTATGCTCTTTTACTATCAACAAAAGAAGGAATGGCCTCGCGTCATATAAATTCTCAATAACAGACAATGACATGCCAGGTGTGCGATTTACATAATAAGAAAATAGTTATTCGGTGGTTTCCTCAAGCGACAAATATCACTGAGATATCTGTCTAAAATATTGGCTTTTCCAAGCTGCGAGGTCTTGAGGCCACTTTATCGGCCAAAAAACAGTGTTTACATACTGTTTAGTAATAGCGTGCAAATTTCTTCTCGTGCATGTAATATATGAGTTAACTCTTTAAATAGTCAGGAAAGTACTTCTAAACTCATCTTTACAGCTACTCGATGCCAAAGTGGCCACCATCGCGCAGAATGCTATTGTCTTTCGCGACATGTACTTGCAGTGCTCAGTTTTTCCATGCACTGAATAATAATGGCATAGATTAAGCTTTCGGATTTCCGACTGCTCTCGTCAATGAATCGGCGGCTGTCGCTCTAATTTAAACGCGGCC
>JAHPZR010003601.1:0-17500 GCA_019787425.1 Platygyra sinensis | reverse complement strand
GCTCAAGTCTAGCAGAGTAAAGCTGTGACCAAAACGACAGCTTGAAATCTGTTTGCTTTGCATTATCCTCAATGTATGCAACTAACTCAGCCAAAGCAATAGCTTCTAGTAGTGATATTTTCTTCCTCTTTAGGTGAAATACTTCTTACTCGATTGTAAAGAGCAGTAAGACATCCTGGATGATAATATGAATCAATGGCAGGCTATCGCCCGCTGCAAGTTTTGTTAAAAGCTTTCGGTCTTGCAGTTTTGTAGCGGCTAGTCTGACCTTGCTGTCGAGTGTAAGAGTTGCTGCTCTGCGAAGACTTTCCCCAGTTTCATCACGAAAGAAACGTGTTTCCTGAGATTCTTTTGCTACTTCTTTTAAGGGAATCCCTAGACTAGAGCAAGTTTTAACATTACTCAGTGCTTCCGAGCTTTCTACTGAGCTGTCCTCGAGTTTCCTCTTCTAAGCCCTCTGCAGCTTAAGAGTGCTGCATTTGTTAAAGCACGACTTGTGCCATTTTGCTTAATGACGTTTAAAAGTTTCTTCTATTCCGTTTTCCTCATCGAGGTGTGACAACGAGGCTTGAATTGGCAATTCACCAATCTCACGAATTGCAGTGGATTATTTGCCAAACTTTTGTACCCCGAGCCGTAGTTTTTCGTTGTAGTATTTAAAGGACACACTAACTTCTCTTCTGTCCCTTGTTCACAAAAAGCACAAAAATTCCAGTTCTGTTCTGCTCTTACCTGACCAGTTTCCATAATCCAAAATCCAAATCCCTGCAAGTTCGTTTTCGAAAGCTAATATCAACTAGGCGCTACTTTCAAAATCAGCCAGGCGCTACCTCGAATATCAGCTAGGCGTGTTTACTGAGTGCTAGTGTCAGCAAAACAATACTGCAAGCAACAGGAAGTTCAGATTGGGAGCAAATTGACAAAATTACCCTTCTTAATTAAGACGTAGACTTTCTGTTTGGTTGGAGGTAAATTTAGTGTTTAAGCGAAGAAATTTAACAAAAATGAGCCTGCAGTTTCAAACCGCTGACCGCATACTAAAAACTACCAAAGTATAAACTTAGGGAGCAAGATCCAGCTGGGGTCTTGCTTTTATATTAATCTACGTCTTAAAAGCTACATTTGCTGAAATTTTCATACTTGTATCACTATTTGAATAATTTTATGATTTTTTTGTCGCTTATCCCCCGGATTATAGCGATACTGAGGGAAGATGAACTGATTCGGAAAGTGAATTTTGTTACCTAATTACGGCAAAAATATGAAGGTACATCAGTAAATTACCAACGAGTTGGAGTCAGCGACAGTGTCAACGAGGACGAAGGAAACAGTTCTAACCAGGAGAGACATTTCAGCGATATTTGTCTTCAACAAACGAGGGCAGCATAATAGAAGTTTTGGACTTACTGGCTGCTGACCTTGACCACTTACTGGCAAAGTGTTTTGAAGATATCCGAATAACATCAACATGAAAAAATTCGCCTGGAGGAAGTGCCAGAAGATCTTTCTTGAACACATTTTTTCTCATTCGAGAAAGCTTTTTCAAAGTTTCCGCACTACATTTTCGTCATCATTTTACGAGATATCATTGTCTTAGAAAATTTCCTATTGTCTTTCAGTCAATCATAAACTGAAATTACGATGTGCAATTTGCACTGGTGTTACACTGGTTTTACACTTAGCTCTCGGCTAATAAGAATATTATTATCATCGAAAGTGATGAAGAAGAACATTGCATCCCATTTAAATTGTATTTTCTTTTACCGATGCGGTACGGCCGCATGGCTTTTGAGCAAGTTTGACTGAGCAATTTTCTGTAGGCATTGACTTTAATTTGGCCGTTCATTCTTGAGAATGGCTATGAAATTTCTCTCGTCATATAGTAACGAAACTATACTAAGATACTTTGCACGGCTGTGATAATCATTTTTTTCCAAAAGAAATTTATCTTCTTGACGGGGTATGCGTTAGTTCACTGAATTCTGTTATGCAGTTGGACTTGGGTTTAAAACGATGAATGAATAAATCGTTTTCACATGACGACATCACTTTCTAAAATTCAAAAAGCGGAAAGCGGATTTAGGCCCCTTTCACACGTATCCGAATATTTTTTAATCCGCAACTTTTTCTTTCCGGATACGGCTACCGTCCACACGCATTCGGCGAATTCGACAGCGTATCCGGATATTTTTAATCCGCTCACCAGAGGGAAAACAAAATAATCTGCAACGAATTCGATAACGTGTGGAGGGGTGAATCCGGATATTTTCGAATCCGATGACGTAGAAAAATCATGTCCAGTCTCTTACCGAACAATAAACCAATATGGCGGCAACACGTGCACACCAAGAGCAAACAAAGCAAATTTCCCGCCACTAACACGCGCTCTATGGCGCATGCTCTGAAGACATTTTAGTGCAGAGGAACCCTGGGTACTAAAGTTAATCCGGATACCATCGGATGCGTGTGGACGGCAAATTAAATTTAAATACGCTACGTGTGGACGGGGAAATTTTTGAATCCGGAAAGAAAAAGTTGCGGATTCAAAAATATCCCGATTCGCTGTCGAATTCGCCGGATGCGTGTGGACGGTAGCCGTATTCGGAAAGAAAAAGTTGCAGATTCAAAAATATGCGGATGCGTGTGGACAGGGCCTTATTTATTTCAAGTAGTCACAACTTGCATTCAGTGGCGTCCTGCTAGTTCTGAAACATGGACGGGGTTAGCTAAGGATGAATCTTGCCGGTTTCCACCGCCCAAAAGTGTGCAAGAAGAAGATTCGGCTAGCACAGTCCAAGCCTAAAAGTACACGGTACAAAGACAAGTGGTGGGCCGTTGAGTTTTTCAGAACTTGGCAAGAAGCACGCAAGTAAAAGTTCTGTATACTTGATCCGGGAAGCGTGTCCAAAGGTTATGATGTCCACCGTGTGCAAAGTCTCGAGGAGAAGTTGGAGGACCTGGATAGTCTTTCCCTAAACTATTGGCTCACAAAATCCGTCCAAGAAGTTGCCAATGAGAACGGTGGTCGCTATCCAAGTCAGTCCTTGTATGGAATTGTTTGTGGCTTAAAGCGGCACTCGGAGGACGTTAATGGAGGGAATGCATTGAATCCCTTAGACAGCAGTGATAAGAGGTAGGTTTAGACTGAAAAGTTATAGTTTAATCCAATGTGCTTTTTGTGATCTAGAAACTTAGAATGTTTACGAAATTTATGATTAACTACTTTTCAGGTTTGCTATTTTTCGTGGATGTTTAGACACAGAAATGAAAGACGTTACGCGCGAAGGTGTTTCTCTTTAACCCAAGAAGGAGGAAAAGGAGGCAGTCACAGACGAAGAGGAAGAATTGTTTTGGAGTAAAGGACTGTTAGGCTGTGGAACAGCTAAGTCTCTTTTAAATACTGCCTATTATTTACAATGGAAAAATTTTTGGATGAGGGGAAGAGAGCATAGGAATTAAGTTTAAAGAATTTCGAGTTAAGTCCAAACTTCATTAAATTTGAGGAGAATTCGTGCAAAAGCTTTCATGGGAGGTTGACTGATCTGAAACATGTCCCAAAGAGAATCAAACATATTTGTCGCAATGTCGGGGAAAAACACAAACTTTGTTTGTTAGAAGTATATCGAATGTATATTGGTCTCGTAGAGTGCAAAGCCAAGGTAAGTGATTGTTTTGACTTGAGGGCAGCTAAACATAAATTTTCCTTTGAGAAAAGTCCAGCAAGAATTAACACGCTAAATGCAATCCTGCCATATCGTGCACAAGATGGCCTCTTAAATATTAAACAGACCCCCATGCCTCCTCGAAGAAATCTATGTGGCATTTGCTGTTGTAGAAAGCTTGCATAATCCTGTGGAGGTTTTTGCATTTGTTTCTCTAAAAGAAGTGTTGAGGCTTTCCTGGCAGGGCAGACTGTGCCATAAGCTGTCTTCCCATTGACATGTTACCATAGTACTGCTGTGACTGCTGTTGCATAGCTCCCGCCTTCATACCTCCCTGTTGCATCATGTATGGCGCAAATGGCTGCTGGGAGGCCCCTTGCTGAGACTGCGGCTGTTGTTGTTGCTGCTGTTGTTGTTGTGAGCCACCCATCATAATATAAGGAGGTTGCTATTGGGGAATTCCTGGCTGCTAAAATAAGATTATTCAGCGGTTTATTAGTCTCAATACTACTGTAGAATGTTAAGTTTTTCATCCTTAGCTTGCCGAGTCAAAATTGCCTTTATGAGTATTTTGATTTACCATATGAACTCTAATTAATATCACACAGCTCTCAAACTACCAGCAACAAGATTGCTTCTGAAATTCGGAGTCCAAATAATAGAAACAGGTATTAAAGCCTGACAAAAATTGAGATAATACCAGAGTAAAGTTTAAGACGAGATCCGATAGAAGATGGAGCAATTTCAGGTTTTAGTGGACAAAAATCTGTACCAGAGTAATTTTAAATATTTTACAGTCATTTTTACATTTTTTTAAAGCTAAATACATAAATAATTGCCTGAAATAACACCGAAAAATAATTTCCCACGGGAACAAGAGAAAATAAATTTCAAAATCAGTGATTTTGTGGAAACACAGGCAAAATTCCATCATCAGTTTCAATTTTTCACCAAAACTTTTAAGCGTTTCATACGAAGTTCAACATTCGTTTTCGACGTTTGGTGTTGCTAGAAATGAATTGTTTTGAGAAGATAATTAAAAGAGCCCTACAGAAGTTTGCAATACAATGTAAATAATCTTGGTACAAGATTTTTGTCCACTTGTTACTCCAACGTCTGGCGGATTCCGTCTTAATTACTCATTTTGTTCCATCCTGTTTTATCCCATTGAAATATAATGTTAATGCAACCAACATCGTTGATTACCAATTGATTAATTAAACAATCGATTGCCTGCGGTGTGATATGGGTTTAAGGCTGGTTTTCACTAGCGCATAAGCATAAGCATAAGCTGGCATACGCAGAGGCAGTAAAATGTTGATAACTAGCATCTTTTGTTAGAGAAATTCCAACAAAAGGCGCTCATTATCAACATCTTACTGCGTCTGCGTATGTCGGCTTATGCTTATGCTTATGCGTTAGTGAAAACCAGCCTTTAAAACCCATAGACGCATAGACAACTATTATTACAGTACAAATAATATTTATCACAGTACAAAAAATTATTCTGGAGATATGTTTTTCAGGACTAACAGCCAGAAAAAAGATATTGTTCCAGCTTAAGTATGTTTATTCAGTTATAAATCTGACTGATGTACTGAATTTGTATAGGTAATCATACGGTTTCGAGTTCAATTTGGAATTAATTTGCACGAGTGAGTTTTTCAAAAAGCTGAAATTGCACAAGCCGCTTCAGCGAGTGCAATTTCAGCTTTTTTAGTAACTCACACGTGCAAATTAATTCCAAATTGAATGAGAAAAACCGTATGATTACTAATTAATAATATAAACACGAAAAAATTTGCGCGGAGGATGTTTTGAACTGTGCGCGAGCTTAATCTCAGGTGATTTGAATGAGCCAATCATGGCTCAGAATGTGCTCGCGCGTACATTTGAACTTCGCCGTTGTAATTTTCCGGAATTTCCTCTTTGTTGTATTTTCTTGCAGTGTTTGAGATTTTAGGCCAACCTTGCTGCTGTTTTTGGAGTTTTCAATCTAGTTTCTTCACCGTTTTTAGCCATTATGATTCACTGTTTATTGTATGTTCTGGATTACGAGGTTAGTTCATTAAAGAGTTGGTAAATTTGGAGTCTGAGCCTACAACTCGCTGAATATAATTCCCAACAGAGGAAGTCCGGAAAATCTTTAATTTCTTGGAGCCATTTTTGCTCATGGATGACGTAACATCCATGAGTTTCGTAGGCACCTTTATGGCACTCACTCACTCACTCGATTCTGATTAATTTATTTATTAAACTTGAATTAAACAATTTTCTCCTGCCTCCCCTTCTAAGTATTGTTAATAAGGCTAATAAGGGTGCAGACTCTCACTTCTTGTAGCCTTAATAAGGTTGGTCTGTTTACTGCTAACATACAGTAGCACTTCAGTTGGCATTTTACCCTCAGTCTGCATTATAACATCTGGACTGCAATCCAAAGTCTGCATCTTACACTGACCACATTAGAAAATATGCTTTTTTGCAAAATGCACCATTGGGAGAAAACACATGAAAACTGCACCATCCCTCCTCTCCAAATAGTAAGTTAAGTCTTGTTCCAAGCAAATACTGTATGGTAGGTTCACTAGCCTACACGGCAGCAAAATTCTACCTTTTTCATATATTTGTGTTCCAGATAAAATCCATTCCATTGCAGACCCTGCACATAATATGTTTTTACTCCTCCCGACTTCCAACCATCCTAAGGGGTCACCACCTTATTGTGGAGGAATGGTTTTTGTATCCATGACACTATGAGCTATGTCAGCTGGAGTCTTGTACTTCTGTTAGGTTGAAGGTTAGGAACCAGACAAATTGTAATTACCTACCCGGCCCTCCAGATTGGGTGTTTGGCCAAGGCTTGATAACCCACTCTTGTAATAAAAAGGCTATAGCAGATACAGAAGACATTCAAATCTCTGTCACCAAACCACTGAAACCTGCCAGTTCACTTTCATACTTTTCTTTTTAAAATTTAAGTTTGGAATTTCCCTCTCCCTTCCCCCTGCCCCCCCCCCCCCCCCACTCCTCAGAGTTTCTGACGCCATAATTCACTTTTTGGTAAATTATTCAGATCAGACAATGATGTCGCAGCAAAATGTTTATCTGATTGAAATACAGTTCAGAGATATGCAATTCCAAAGAAACTACCTGTAAAAACTATAGTTAACCTCTCCCATACCCAAACAAAAAGACCGAATTCTCTATCATCATCATTCTCATCTTTATTTAAAAACACAGTTAATATATCAGGCATTAACAATTTAATATAGAAGCCACAACTTATTACAGTCAAACCAAGTGAAGCATACCCCTCAAGGTTACATTAATAAATTAATTATTTGAATATTGCGCTGAAGTAATTTTTTTTTAACATTAAACCCATTAGCCGTATTTTAAAAACCTATGTAAAATTTTTTGCAACCTACTGGTAGATAAAAGTGGAAATTACATGCCCAGTGAGAAGATACTGTAAATAATTGCACCCATACCATGCCACTTGCACATTTTCCATGCATGAAAAATTGAGAGGTCAATTAAATTAACTTTTAACAGTCCTTTTCAACTGTTGTTGAGATCACTTTGTGTGTATATACTAAGAACTTGTTAATGTCAGGGAATCACAGCCAATATTCACCTCGATTCCCAAGAATGATTATGCAATATCGCATAAACTTCCACACCAAAATAAATTATGATCGGGGGTGGGGTACTCCCTATAATGGCCTATATGGGGAGGCTCCGCCTGAAAGGGGGACCTTTTTCAGGCTTCAGGTATATAAAAGGGTAGGGAAATTGGTCATTTAGGTATTTATAAGAGCCTTTAATCAAAACATTTCGAATAGATGCACCTATGGCTGTATCAGTTTAACATGAAAATGACAATTCTCAGCAATTTATTCATAAGACGGAGTTGCACATGGCTATGTGAAAGGGGTACCTTTTTTTCAATAAAAGGTATATAAAAGGGGTACCTTTTCTGGCAAAATGGTATATAAAGGGATAAGGGATTGGACCTCAGGGCGGAGCCTCCCCGCATTAAACTTTGTTAAGTACCCCCTCCCCCTGGGATTATGATGTACTTGTAAATTTTTAAGAAGTCAAATCCCAACCAAGTTGTGTACCAAACTTTAGGTCATGTGAGACTAGTTAGCCAATACCTTGTTTTGACACGTACACTGTAAACCAAGGCTACATGACTTGGTAGTATAATTTTTCTGTCTTCAAACATTTTCTTTTATTTATCACTGGGGAATCCTGAAATACTTGTTCCATACATTCCGTACCCTAATTAGGTAAATATTATTTAATGTCTGATTTGAAATTTTTTTATGAAATGGGGCATATCATTTAGTATCCTCTCCAAAGAAGATGGCACTCATTTCATCCATGACAAAAAACTTCTTCAAGTTGATGTAAATGGTCACGTCGCAATGTCTCCAGTGAGAGAACCACGTCATTGCAGGAAAGGAGGAAAGTTTTGAGGTCTAAGCGTGTAAAAAGAGAAGAAAAAATGTAAAATTAAATTAAGCTTTATTTTGGCTTCACCCTTTGAATACTTATTACATTGCAGGAAGAAACGTCATTAACTTAGTATCTTCCTAGTTTATACACTATACAATACTGTGTAGAGCATTCAACACTATACTGTACAACTTCTTTCAACCATCTGAAGGAAACCCCCAATCTCCTAGTGAATACCTCAGTCATTTTGCTAGGTTTGTAATTTGGAAGTTTAAATTATTAACTCATCATCATCAGACCGTAATTAAACCTCAAAAAAATCTGTCTTCAGGTCCAAATTCACAAGATAAGATAGAAACCCTTTCAAAACCATGCAATTAGTCCATTTCAATAACAACAAAACAACCTAGTGTGCATTCGTCATATCAGATTCTTGCACCACTGAAACGTTTAAATTTAGACAACACAAGCTAGAAGATATATCCAAACGTAGAAAGGAATGTGTCACCTTGAATAGTATGCTGATATCCGGGCTGAAAATAAGTTGGCTGGGCTTATAAAACATTCATTGCATGCAAGCATTGTATTCTTAATCTAAAATCTCAAGCTCATTTTCATACAGTAGTGTCAACGGCTTTCGTCGCTTATTATTTTTATATGAACATGGCGGACAAAAGTCAAATGGGTCTCTTCCCAGAGGTACGTCAAGATATGACGGGTCATTCAAACAGCTTCAAACGATAGCGAACATAATCTTCAACTTTTAAAAATTTAGACTCATCGAGCCAAAGTTCCCGGCGGAAGCCACACGCGACACACGCGAATTAGAAAATTGTGCCACTTACAAAGATCAACCATTTACGGAAGGAAAGGAAGGAAAACTTGGCTTACCTTTCAATTACGCTGTGTTCATACAAAATCTCAACGGACAAAAGAAATAATAACAAGGAATAACACTCGAAGAGAGCGACAAAACCAGGCTAACATCTGAAACATATTGCTTAATCCTCATTCTCTGCGACAGGTAGAAGTTCCATCTGGGCAAAAATCCAAAATAATCCTTGCTGTACGTGTTCGATGCTCCCATTTTGTTCAGACTGGCGTTCAGACTTTTTCGAAACTAGCTCCCGCAAATTGTCAGCGGAAAGCGCTTGAGCATGTTCCAAGACAACGGATTTTTCAGCCAATCAGCGGTTTTTCCGCCGTGCCGTTTTCCATTTGTGTAAAACATAAGCCGGACGCATGGTGGCTGGTGATGTAGAGTGCTTTTTTTACTTCTATAAATGAGAGATTGTGACAAATTGAAATCACAACTTGAAATAACTATTATTATGGAGAAGAGAATGCTTGATACCTGTCAATATATTGAGTTTGGTCTGTGATCATTGCAAAAATGTATTAGAAGAGACGTACAGATCTGCAATCCTTTTGAGAGTCTTTTGAATATTACTGCATTGCTGCTGAGATTAACAAAAAAATAACCAAACATCTAGGAATAATATACCGTGATTTGTGTTACCAAGAAAGAAAATTTAACTGTTATTTTACTTGCATACATAACCGATTTACCTTGAGCTAAAATGCACTGTCGACTCCCTGATATTATACATTTATTATAACCAGCTTCAGTTACTAAGTGTCAATTTTGGACTGACTGGTGAATATGGTGAACTCTCATTTAATGATTTCATTTTGAGACAGACTGTTGTTATTCTTTGCCTCTACTGTACATCATTACAAGTTAATTTAAAAACAATGTTCCAGTTCCAATGAAAATTAGTTGTTATCCATTTTAAAAGTTATGAGCAGTCTGTGTAACAACCTGTTATTTGATTTTTCTATTTCTTTTCTATTTTGAGCAGTCTGGGTTCAAGCCCTGGCTGGGAACATTGTATTGTGTTCTTGGGCGAGACACTTTACTCTCACATTGCCTCAGTATCCACTCAGGTGTATAAATAGGTACTGGCAAATTTAATGTTTGGGGGTAACCTTGTGATGGACTAGCATCCCATCCAGGTGGTAGCGGATCTGAAATACTCCTAGTCACTTCATGCTACAGAAACTGTAATAAGCGCTGGCCTAATGGGCTGCTTGGCACATATGCAAACTTAACATCCAATTCCGAGTGCTTGTCCTAAATGTTTCACATGAAAAATACTAATTTTTATGCGAATGAATATACAGGTGTATTTTCATTGGCACACAGGGGCAAAAGTAAACTTGGGATTGGGATATACATCCATGAGCTGCTCAGGGAGCCCTGGATTTCTCATTCGAAGCCTCTGCACAAAATTTTACACATCATTTTACGAGATATCATAGTTTTTGATAATTTCCTTTTGTTTTTCAGTCAATCATGATCCAGAATTACGATGTGCAATTTACACTGGTGTTACACTTTTTGCACTGGTGTTACATTTGAACTGCACTGCTCTCAGGCAATCAGAATCGAGTAATTTTTTTCATTTACATTATTATTCATGGTACAGTCAAAGTGTTATCCGGACCTGTTGGGACTAGGAAAATAGTTCGGATAATCGAGGGTCCAGATAATCGAAAATATATCTATCAGTGAAGAACAGAACTGATTAAATTAAGAAAGCAACATTTACTGAGAGACAACTCTTTTGCTAATATTTAGAAAACAAGTTGGCCTACATCTTCACTGTCCGTTGTGAATACCAGTGCACATGTGTATTAGCAGTTAAACGTAATGAAAAATGTTCTTACGTTGGCCTAAAATGTTGGTTTTGACTGCACTTTTCAATGCTATAGTTTTAAACAAATACGGCTATGAATCTTGATCATGACAAATAAATATTCATGACAAAATTGAGACTAGAGAAAAAGTCTGGATACCGGTAATTGAGAAATCCGGATAGTCGCGGAACAGACAATCGAGGTTTGACTGTATCTTTTTCTGAGAGTATTATTTCCACTGTAAAAGGCTATATTTCTTTCAACTTTTCTTATCTTGCTTTGCTTTCCTGACAAAACACTGAGGCTGCCTCAAGTCAATCCTGTGCTGGTTCATGTGCACAACAAGTCAGGTACTCAGGACTTTTGTTAGTTCAATCACTGTATTATGGCTGCTGATCGTGCAGTGTTTATGGCTTCAAGATTAAACCCATATTGCCATAAATGCAGAATTTGCAACAACAACAATACTTTACTTACCCACGCTATATCTAAAAGTGATACATTAACAAATTGTACACATCATAGCGTGTACTATAGGCCCTTTGCAGCTAACGATCACGTGCTTGGATACCGCATAGCAACGCCATGCTGGAGAGCAAGCTCCTTGATAAATGAAGGAGCCCAGAGAGTTTGAGCGTGACTTTTAAAACAAAAGAGAAGTGTTGTTTGTCCATTGATCCCCGATATTTTAGTGTTTAAAAGTAATTCTTGAATAGACCTTTGTGTTTTTTGTTTTTAAAAACGAGTGGGACGTTTACTGGCACAAAATTGACTCTCCCGCCAAGTGGAAACGGGAGCAACATGGCGACTTCACAAGGTATCAATCTGTTTCATATATTTAGGTTTCCCTTAAAATAGCGAACCAGGCGAGTAATGTAATAACAGTTTAATATGACCGAACATTTTCCTAAGAGTAAGGTGCTGTTGGTGTACTTAATGTAAAATTTAGGCCTAAAATGTAGATCGCGCACACTAAACTGTATTTGCCTCAGTCGAATGCTGTCCAGATTTGTTTGCTATGGAGCCAGATTTGTAATTATAATTCATTCGACCCTAGAAAACCAGCTTGCTACCCCAACAGAAGATCTATCGCCTCTTCCGGATTTTTGTTTTGCGGATGTGGAGAGGTACGCGAAGGACAAGTCTGGCTGCCAGAATACAGCAAAGGCGTACAAGTTTTTTGCTGAGCCAGGTTATTTTGCATGAAATTAAAGGTAAGATTTAAGCCTGACTACTGTACATTTCAATCAACTTATTTCTTTGGTTGTGTCTTATTTTGTACTTTTGATATCTTAATCAAAGTTCAGTTCTGCATATTTAGTTTTCAATTATCAATATATTGCAATATATATTTTTTTAATTTATCGTGGAAAATATATTTGCAGTTGAAAAGATGTCAAAAATCAAAATTTCCTTTTTAACCCTGTTTTAGTAACTTACACTCCTGCAACTGCAACAGTTACCTCCAAATGCTTCAGATCAATGAGGAAGAATGAACCCCCTCATTCTTTGAAGGTTTTCATTGGACTAGCTGACAAGTCACTATCTGGAAAGTGCTCATGTGTGGCTGGTTTAAGTGGATATTGCCACCATGTCATTGGCCTTTTTTATTATCTGGCCCACTGCAAACAGCTTGGCTTGGGATCCCTTCCCGATGATTTGACATGCACAAGTATGCAACAGCGATGGAGCATTCCAAGGGGAAAAACAATACAACAGAAGGAGATCCAGGAGCTGTTGGTAAAGAAACCCAAAATAGGTGCAGATTACAACAAATTTATCAAAAGTACACTGTACTCTCCCTCATCTCAGTATGACACCCTCACCAAAGAACACTACAGTGGAATTGAACCAAAGCCTCTGATTGTATCTCTGGTTCCAAGGAAAGATCAAGCCAATCACCTTCCTCTTGTCCCTTGCAGATTTGGCAATGTCCCAAAAGGTTCTGTGCTATCCTATCAACAGAAACTTTCACAGGAATATGTGATAAATGATTTCACCTGTACTGCATTCCCAATTTTACCACTGGATGATGCTGGCAATCGATTCAAAAACAATGTTGTGATTTCCTTGGACAGTAAGAAACAAGCAACCTTGGACTCCTTGCAGATTAACCTCAAGACAGCTGTTGAACTTCAAGAAAGGACAGTAACACAGAGCAATAGCAGTTTATGGCACCTATCGCGGAAAAAAAGAATAACTGCCAGCAAATTTGGTCTTGTTGCGAGAAGAATGAGTAATTTCGAGAGTTTAGTACTGCAGCTTAACCCAACAAGGCATGTAACTACTGCTGCCATGAGAAGAGGAATTGAGCTCGAACCAAGAGCTGCCATGGTTTATGCAAATTCTGCAAAGGGTGGGCGTGTGAATTTATTTCCATCTGGGCTTATTATCAACCCCAATTGTCCTTGGCTTGGATGCAGCCCCGACAGGAAGGTGTATGATTTTCAAGCTGCCCTTGATGGAAGCAACCCATTTGGATTACTAGAAATTAAAGTTGTTAAAGATGGGGAAACTGATCTGAACAATGTTAGGTACTTGACATTTGATCCCTTGGTTAATGAGTTCAGGTTAAAGAGAAATGATGTGTATTTCTACCAAGTCCAGTGCCAGCTTGGGCTTACTGGGTTGGACTGGTTGGACTTTTTTTGTTATGTTAGTGACAGTTTGTTTATGTGTGAGAGAATTCTTTTCGACAAAGATTTCTTTCAAGAGGCAAAGGACAAGGTTGATGCATTCTTTTTTAACTACTTTTTAAGTTAGCGCATTTAAGGAGTACAAGGTTGCAAATTATGGCATATTTTTTATTAGTTCCAGAGTGACAGAATGTTTCATTCCCAGGAGATGTACTTCAGTAACATCAATATTACTTACTGATTAAGTTTTTCCAGTGCTATTTAAAATTAAAGGACCTTGAAAATTGGTTAGTAGACAGCCTACAGTGTACAGCTGATTGACAGAGCCAAGTGTTGACAAAGGAACATCTGAATCAAAAAAATGAAATTCCTTAATTCTTCTAATGGCTCTTTCTACATGGATTCTCAACTTTGCAATTGTTTTTGTTTCATGAACATCTTGAGCAAAAAATTGTGCCTGACTCTGAAGGAAAGGGGGAATGTTAAGCCCAACCCCCTTTTCCTTAAGTAAGTCATCTATATTGAAACCTTTGCACAGTAAAACAGTTAGTTTAGTTTGTTGTATATATGACATCTGAAGTTGCGATTTTAAAAATTCTTTAACTTAAATAAAAAATTGCTGAGTTCACCGGTTTGAACAATCATTCTTGAGGCAATTAAGTAAGTCTTAAAGCTTAAGCTTATTTCCGGCAAGAATATCAGGCGAATGTTGCGTAAAAATGACTGAAAATCTCAAGTCTTTAATGTGATGAAGATCGTCAACTTATTACTTGGGATGAATTACATGTAAATCAAATTGGTTAAATTTAATTTGATTCTCTTGCCTGAAAATCGGGTCCTTCATCCCTCCGTATTTTTACCAGCCAAGCAGCTCTCAGTTTTGCGTCTTTTGTCTTCGAAGGGATTCGATGAAACCTTAAGGAACTATCGTAACGCGAGTCACCATTGCACTTTGGAACACAGCAGTGATAACAAGACTTTTTCTTGGGGGGATCAGACGATTTTAAATCACCTCCTGAATGGGAAAAACAACTTGGAGACTGTGCTGAACTGGACGATAAAACTTCTTGACTTTGTGAAGTCGCCATTTTGCTCCGGTTTCCTCTCGGCAGGCGAGTCAATTTCGCACCCAAAAAACGTGCCGCTCACGTTCAAAGAGCAAAAACCACAAAGATCTATTCAAGAATTACTTTTAAATACTAAAATATCGGGGATCAATGGACAAACAACACTATTCTTTTGTTTTAGAAGTCACGCTCGAACTCTCTGGGGTCTTTCATTCATCAAGGAGCTTGCTCTCCAACATGGCGTTGCTATGCGGTATCCAAGCACGTGACCGTTAGCTGCAAAGGGCCTATTGAGTTATGGATGCACATGGGAGGTTGCTAAGCACAAAAGAAGCACACAAGGCGATAGCCGAGTGCGACTCTAGCTTCTTGAGTGCTTAGCAAACCTCCCAAGTGCATCCATAGCTGAATAGTGCACGCTATGGCGTTAACCGTTTGTTTTATAACATAACATTGAGACACGGCAACAACAGAAGACTTTTTATTGAGCTACATCGCAAAGCGCACACTTTGCTTTAGTTACTGAGTACGTCAGCAGCGTACACCCATGGGCAAATAGTAGATGCTGAATTAACCAATGATATAAAACTCGTTAAAACATGTCCGCGAAACGAACAATGTTTAAAAGAAGAGAAACAATTTTAAAATACCATTCTTGAATCTATCTAAAAACTTGCTTCTTTAAAAGGCAATTACAAGCAGAAATATCCTTGGTATTTCAAACATATGTAGGTACAAACGAATTTTGCTGACAAAAATGAGAATGACCTATTGGTAGCATTAATAATGTCCCCCACCCTTTTAAATTATAATTACAGATTTTAATCTTAAAAAAATTGTTCTATGTATCTTGCTTGACATCAACCTCATCTTCTTGAAGAGGTTTCATTAACATTTAGCAGGAGGGCAACTGGCTTTCACAGGCGGGCAAAACATTTTCAACTCGAATCTCTTTATGATCCAGGCAGGTATAACCATCCTTACAACTTGTCGATTTACCTGGTTTTCAGCACTTAACGAAAATCCTATCGTTGTGGAATGATGACCCTTTTCAATTGAATCTTGGAAGGTAACTAAATATATTTATTTAGGCAAAGTTAAACAAGAGCCAATACGGCAAGCAGTCACCCCATTTGCGTACGTGGCCTGAGGGGTGACTTCACAGCTTGCAGCTTGCCTCGTGGCCTGTTTACATTTTGTCGCTTTGCAGCTGATCTTTGTGGATTATCCACTTACCGAGCTATATTTGCACATTACTGGCTGCCATGGGTTGCTAACTTTTGGCAGATTATTGCAGATTCTTGCTCTCCGCCCTCCCCCCTTCTGGTTCATGGTCTTAGGTAAGTATTGAGCTACAGGGAAGGGAAGAGAAGGGAAGTAGTTTTCCACTGAACTCATTTCAGTGTGATCGTGCCAGGTGGCAGTTGCCTGCAGGGGTGAATCCCACTCACAGTGTTGCCATGGATGCCTCCCTGTTGTGCCTGAAGTGTTGAGGTCCCCTGCCAACCTATAAGGCACCAGTTCCCAAGCTCATCTACTGGCGACAACTTCAAACATATTTATTTAGTCCATCAAATAGAAAGATCCCTTCAATTTATGGAAGGACCACAAGGGCTCAATACTCTGATTAAGACGGGAGGATCCAAAATGAGCAAACTTCAGTGCCACAATCACTACTAGACAGTGTCCATATTCTGAAAACCTTTAGTTTGTTTCATTACGAAAAACTTAGTGGTATACTGAGTGGTAAAAAATTCACTGTTTTTAAATCTGTTGGTGTATGATCAGAGTTTTGGATAGTCTTTGGCTATCTTCGTCAATCTTTGAAGAAACGTTTGGGAATGTTTTTGTGGCCTCTGGAAAACTTTTGGAAGATCTCCTGAAAGTGGTCAAGGAAATCTTGGAAAAATTATTAAAAACCTTCTCATTAGTATGATTATGTATTATGGGGGATTTGATATTTAAAAAAAAGCAAACAAACTACTGTGATAATGTTTCATCGTATGAAGAACTCTTGCAAAGAGCGAGCCTGCCTACACTAAACACGCGAAGACTACAGGACATAGCAATCATGATGTTTAAAGTCAAAAACGGTTTGGCGCCCTCGTATATCACGGACTTATTCGTTGTCTCTAGTACTCATTATAATTTAAGAAACTCAGACTTCATAATACCAAGATTCAGGACAGTTGCATACGGTAAACACAGCCTGTCGTACCTAGGTCGTGTCTAATGGTCAAAACTTGAAAAATCTATTCGGATGTCTGACTCACTGGAAATTTTTAAAAAACGAATAAAACAAGTCATTTTTAATAGCTTACTGGACATTGAATGTAAAGACTGTTTCTTATGCAATAATTAACCAATCATTTTAAACATGTAAATACAAATACATACATATAAATTTCATATCTTGTAGTTTTTAAAGTAATTTTAACACTAGGTAATTTAGGTGTCCCCAATTAGCGCACTTTGAACGCTGGAGATTTTGACACGTCAATAAAGTTCTTATCTTATTATTATTAACAAAACACAAAAGTTGCAGTCATTGTTATTCAGGTGAAATAAATGAGGCAACATTTAAAGGAGAGTTAGTAGCAATCAAACCGTTGAACTAGCAAGAGTCTCTTCACTGAATGTCTACTGTACAAAAACTAGCACAACATTGACATGATGCAGCTATTTTGTTTTGACAGGAATAATACTAAGAGTGAAGAGTAAAGAGAAGAACAGCATTTTTTGCATTGTACAGAGAAAAATACATTGCTAATGAAGATAAAAAAGAAAGTACATCTGATTTGTAATTGAAAAAAACATTATTCTACTCGCTTCTGGAATAATACACTTGTACTCGATACTTTGGGATGTCAAAAAATGCCTTGAAAATATTTATTTTTTACTTCCCTTTGCTCCCAGAGGAGCCTAAAGGAATAAGTTACTGTAAAAAATATTTTGAATATCTTCCACATTA
>JAHPZR010003600.1:62500-65685 GCA_019787425.1 Platygyra sinensis | reverse complement strand
TTGGTTCCCGTTTCCTGTTTTCTTAAATCGATGCCACTCGATTGTCATCTCTTTGAGATGAGAATCGACAGTGTCCGCGTGTACTTTGCTTGAGATCTGTCAAGGAACTTTCCAGCATCTACTTCATAGAAGGCTAGCAATCTCTCGTTGTAAGCAATGACGAGTGGACAGTTCTAATGACATAGGGAAAAGGTCAGTGGAAAAAGATGAACTTAAGAATATGAAAGGTCAAACAAGGTGTCGGCCTAGATTAACTATCTCAAGAGCTACAAATCTCCTGTATAGCCCCTTGACTACCCATAATGCCTTCGACCGGACTAGTTCCAGTCGCAGCTGCTCAGTGCCGCAGAAATATTTCCGACTAGTCGTATACAATTAAACGCCAGAAATTCCATATTTGATGGGTCAATGGGTATATTAATTATTAATGAGTTCTAAACGGTTATGTTCACTCGTTGCGATGCATTAGAAACTCACCATGCATTCGCTACGCTTACAAATATAAACGTCATAAAGGTAACACTCGATCAATGAAATTGCTGGGAATGACTTGTTCACCTCTTAAACTATACTAAATCACAATATTAAGGTTTCTAGCGTTTAGGACTCTGTAGCTAAGACCAGTCACAGTGTTCAGACCTGAATGTGATACCAGTTTGGAATGAATGCTCTTATTAATGTGATTGCTCAGAATATAAGTTACCGATGAACTTTCTTCTTTTTTGAAACTTTCCTCAGTGTTTCGAAAAAAAAAATGATAGGTCATGACTCTCGTTTAAGAGACGTAATGGAACAGGTAGAATGTGTCGGGCATGACAGAGCGCAAAAACGGCTGATTGGTGGATGGTAAATGACGTCAATGAGGTGGATTTTCGTACTGCGACTGCGCACATCAGTTACATGTAATGTGATGTAAAGTGAATTTCAAGAATTCTCGTACTCGAGGGAATACGAAAATGGTTACTTGCTTAAAATTAACGTAATAACGCATGTAGATTCATCACCTTCCAGTACAGAAAGACTTCGTTTAATTCCTGTTTCATTCAGAAAGATCATCGATAGCCGTGAGCTGACTTAAAGTGTTTTTAGCACCGTGCACTCGTTTCACATGGTCCACCGAGTGATGTCCAAATTTTATTGCAACCGGCTTGCAGGCAAAGAAATGCTTGGCGATCCTCTCTTTGAGGCTGTGGCTGTGACTGTGGAAGGGTCTGCTCTAAAGGTTTTTGGTTGGTGTTCCCGAACTTTGGCGTAACTTGACGGGGTCGTTCTTGCTGCAGTGATCGAGCACGTGTTCGAAAATGTGGCGAACATCTCGGCCAATTTGCTTTGGTGGCTTTCGTTCGTTTCGTCGTCGCATTGCCCTCGAATTCATCTGGCTGATCGTCATCGTCGCTGTCGTCGCTATCCAATGCATCACCTGCGAGATACCTACATAAAAGAAGTGTTCGCGAAAGGACCATTAGCAGGGTCACTTGGCTGCAGGCAAGTGATGTGGAACGAGTGGCCCAGTTTAACCTTTTAATTTTTTGTACGTTATTTCATCGGGCGAATTGACTTGGATCCGGACAGCACACTCTGGTAGATCACAACACACCAAATGAGGAACCGAGGAATGAGTATAAACCCATTGGCGAAGAACGTTGGTCCATCGTGGCGTCCAAGGCAGGAAAATAATACGGCTGAAAGGTTAAGGTATGTTGACCTTTAGTGTTTGTCCCAATGTATTCCACACTTAGACGAAAAGGTCGAACAGGAACTCAGCTGAACTTTCAGCAATCTCATTGAGATTATTCTTGCCACATCCTCTTATAAATAAATACTGCGGCAAAAGCCACTCCACAAAGCCGGCATCAAAACGTCTTTCACTTAAAGCATAGTTAGTAGAGGGGAAAAAATGTGGCTCAGCCCAAATTTTTCATACCTCTGTTGTGTTATTGATCATGAATCTCGTTATAACGGTAAGTAGCTATGGATCCACGTGCTGATAGCCAAGTGGATCCGCATACTACTTTGACAGAGTTATGACAAAATTCATAGTTAATAACAGGACAGACCCATGAAAAACTGACGTCAATTTGTTTTGTCAATAACAAAAGTGCATCGCATTGCATAAATTATAAATACATGTGTCTATGTATTTATTGACAATGAAAATTAGCCAATAGGCACGCAAAAATATTTCTGCAGTTATTGTAAAATTTGTGCTACATCCTAGCTGTGTACTAGTTTGAAAGAAATATATACCAGAATCATTAAATTTAACTTTTCAGTATAGACTTCTTTGGGGCCATTATTAATAAGGAACTTGAATTTCAATAATTTTGGCTTAACCAGACAAATGCAAATAATGCAAACCTTACACTTTTTATTTTCCTTTCAGTGAAAAAATTCTAGAAATTCCATGATTTAATATGTTAGCAGTGTGCAATTATGTGTGGGTGCACTCAGTTTAACAAAATAGAGTTGATTGGAATTAATGGTTATTATTATTTTGTGGCTCTCATACTGTCTAAGAATGGAATGTAGGATTTCAATTTTTTCTGTAAACATTTCACTTCTTAACAAACTTAAATTGTGTAGCAGAGCAACTAGTCTAGCTTGCTGTAACTTTGTCCTCTTGTTTGAAGGTGCCTTCTTATCATCACTGTAGGTGGTGATGAAGATGTCATTGAACAAGCCAGATGCAGTGGACTCACAAAACTTTTCCATTTCGTCTGGATTATTTAGATGCCTCCCTCCTGGGGAATAGTATTTCAGCAACGATTTATGGAACTGTTGCACAAGTGTGCTAAATGATGTGTCTCCTTTATAACAGTGATAAAGATACTGAGAGTGCTCTCCTATTGCTGAACTTGCTAGACATGCTCACCATATATAACATTTATTCTCTACACGTATTAAAATTTGCCCACCTCTGGCACGAAGGTCTGCTACCTGATGTATTTTGCAACACTTTCCAGTATGCTAGCGAAGTGCATAGCAACAATACTAGATATGCAACCCAAAAAAACTTATATAAGCCACATGTAAGGATGAACACTGGCAAGCAAATGATTTCATTTAAAGCTATTGATCTTTGGAAGTCTATCCCACAATACCTTAAAGATTTGAACGTGTACATTTTTCTAAAAAATGTCAAAAATTTCTTACCCTCAGAGCAGTATTCAAAGTAACTTGTCTCT
>JAHPZR010003600.1:27500-57500 GCA_019787425.1 Platygyra sinensis | reverse complement strand
TGCAATTTCTGGAATACGTTTCATATGAAGAGAAAAACTTGAAAATATCAGGTGAAAACAAAATGGAATTCACCAAGCTTTCTGGGTGCATACAACCAGTGACATAACAAGTTCTACAAGCGAACTGCAGTTCAGGGTCGCTCAAGCTGTTCTGTTCCAAAAGGTTACTTTTGGCTGCTTAAACTGCGCTTCTCAGTGAGCGTTAGTTACTTATCGCCTAAGGAGGGCTTAGGGGCTGGGGGAGGAGGATATTTGGTTAAGGGCAGAGAAATTTCGCTAATAACCTCTTTAAATTTTATTTTACTGTAGAATCCCCATTACAGTTAGTGATAAATTTTGTGATCCCCTATAAATGTCTTCGGCCACATATTTATCTTTCAAAGTTTATATTCAGTGCTGGTAACGTTCACCTCAAAAAATATATTTTTAACTATGATGCGGAGTTGAAAATTAATACAATCACCATGGTGCAGTCTCTTGCTCGGTGTCATGTCGATAGCTGATTAGGGCCCTTAGCACAAGTTAAGTTTCATATGCCTCAATTCAAATAAAGAATAACAGGCAGCACAAATTGGCATGTACTTAAACCCGAAACAACTAAGCAAAACAGCCGAAACGAAACCACCGAAATGAGCAAAACGACCAAAACGAGCAAAATAGTAAGTAAATAAGCAGATAAGTGAAAAAGTATATAAAAAAAAAAATAAAAGGCTCCTTAGAGCTACCTCATGGTATGTGATAATTACTCTATGAAGTGCCATCCTTTGCCTCTTTTTGAACTAAGCAGTGTTCCATTTGTAAGTTCTTTTAGTTAAAAAGTAAGTTAATAAGCAGCCATTAGTGTAGCAGGTTTATATAAATAAGGTCTTCATCTAATACATATCATGTTTTGACAAGAAACATAAGCCATTAATGAGGAAAGTGTCTAGATTTAAATGTTTATGTATTTATCGTTTATGTTCAGCGGTTTAACAGTGTACATGAACATTTATTAGCATACTGTCTTTAACATCTGGTTCCTGCAATAGTGTATCTGTCACGTGCACTCCTGAGAAACGTTCGTCAACTTCACACCAACCATCATCATCTTTTTCTCTGTCTGGATTATGAACATTAGCTGTGAAAATATGGTTTTGACAATTTGTGACAATTTCATTAGTTTGCACATCAGCACTGCATGTGTTAGGGTGTTGACCAAATTCACTCCACTCTTCACGGGTGCTTGAATGTGAAGTTATGCCATCTACCCAGGCATTTTGTACTTTTGATTCCTTCAGTTTTAAATAATCCACTTGTGTCAATAAGATATTTGGCTGCATCTAATACTTTCTTAGGGTTGTCATTCTGACACTGATAGTGTTGCTTGTAACCAAGTCGCCTTCTAAGCTTTATTGGAATGGTCTGTGATTCATTTATTGGCCTCGGGGGACAATGAACAGTTGAATTTTCATCACTTGGCACATTGACAATGTTTCCATAAATAGACAATAGACCACCTCTAGGTAGTTCACAGTATATGAGGTGATATTAACCGCTCTTTTGGTAGGTAAAGTCTGTATACGAGCCAAGTGGCCCATCAGGCCGGAGCTTATCCCGGTCCTTAGCATGAAGCGACTGAGAGTATTTCTACTCCCCCCTGGATGGGCTGCTAGTCCATCGCAGGGTTACCCCCCCTCCCCCCCCCCCCCCCCAGCATTAAATTCGCCGGTACCCATTTATACACCTGGGTGGAGAGGGGCACTGTGAGAGTAAAGTGTCTTGCTCAAGAACACAACACAATGTCCCCGGCCAGGGCTCGAACCCGGACCACTCGATCCGGAGACGAGCGCACCAACCATGAGGCCACCGCGCCTCCCACAACCGCTCTTTTAGTGATGTCAAATTGAATACATCAGGCTTATAATGAAAACCCATCTTATTGGCTTTAGAACAGCTGGGTAACCTGCCTTTTTTAGACTTGATTTGTAAGTTATGCAGATCCATTTAGTGTCATCGACACTTTAAAAACCAGTAAGACTGGACTCAAAAATGTCTGGTGAACATGTCTTTTATTTGTTTGGATTACATTTCACTACAGAGCACTTGTACCACAATTGGTCACAAGAAGTGCATACATGTACATATTCTGGGCCACATGCAATGTTTTTGGGAAACAAATTTATCATAGAAATTGCATCATAATTGTTTACTTGTGGTTGCAACTCATGACTGCTTCTTGTTAGTTGCGTTACACTTGCCAGAACTAAAGCCTTTTGTCTTTTTCTTACCGAATGCTTGTTAATTCGCCTTATGTGCTGCGGATTCTCTGCTTTTCGTTTTCTGAAGGACTGTTCCTCAATTTGTATGACATTTTCTGGGTCCAATTTTCTTTTTTTTTAAAAGACAGGTGCTTCTTGTTCCTAGATGTTTGCTATCATGATTAATGTTGCTGCCTTGCACTCATTTTTCATTCTCATGCTTTTAAAGTTATCATCAGCTCTTCTGTCTTTCATATATTCTCTCGTGTATTTTTTCTGTAAGCTTTACCTTTTTCACTGTCATTAACTGGTTTGTTTTCATCTGCAGTTTTTGTTTGTTTGCCGCTGTCTCTTACCTCCATTGTTTTGTTTCTACTATGGAAACATAATAAAATCCATCTAGGTGTCCAGTGTTAATGTTTAGGGCATTTGTAACATTCACAGGTTCAACAACAGTAACTTGAGAAAAAGTTGGATTTGATTTAGCAATATGAATTGATAAACTAAGACAACTCGCAACAGCTTGAATTATGATACATGTAGCACCACAGCCCATGTTAATGTTCCTTGACATGACATTGTTTCCAAATAACCTTGCCAAGAATTACACCATTTTGCTAATGCTAGCTCCGGTCCCTTGTGGGGGCAAGGTTTGATCTATTTAATGAATTAATGAGGCCATTTTTAACAGAGTGATCATTTCTTGCCCCCACAAGGGAATGGGACTAGGAAATGTTTGCATCAGCAAAATGGCCTATGGTTTAGGGTGATTCACTAAATACTGAATGCCAATACTGCGCAAATAGAAATGACTATTAGGATTTTTCCATAGAGTTGATGTAACACAGGCCTAAAATTAGTTCAGTCGGAACACACCCGCTGGGAATTTCAGACCACAACCTAATTTATTCAACAATAATGTTGAAGAACAAAAGACCACCTCCGAAGATAATTTGCGTAAGGCAGTTCAGAAACCTCAATGAGAAAAAATTCAAAGAGGATATTCGTGCAGCCCCCTTTTACGTTGGGTCTATTTTTGACGATCCTGACGATCAAATGTGGTTCTGGCAACAACTTTATTCTGATATCTGTGACCAGCACGCTCCATGGAAGGAGATCAAGATCAGAGCATCTTCTGCGCCCTGGATAACAAATGACATTCGTTTAGCAATGAATCGAAGATACAAGTTGTTTAAAGCTGCTGTTGCATCAAAAAGTGCAAAATTGTGGTCGGATTATAAGAGAGCCAGAAACAAAGTAACCTCGGATTTAAGACGTGGTAAAGCTTTATATTTTTCAAAGATGTTTAACGAGGTTAGGAGTTCGAGTGCCTATTGGAAATTGGTGAAGGACGCAACTAGCTCGAGGGTACGCAAACTCATAGGGCCTCAGAAAAAGTGTGATGATTCTTTAGTGTTAAGCGACAAAGAAAAGGCCGGCCTGATGAACTCGTTCTTTGCTAACATTGGTACGAATATTGCAGCCAAACTACCTATACCAACTGGTAACGCAACAACAGCCGCTTATAGAGATACGTCACCGCCGCTGCTATCTCGAGTTGAGATTTCTCCACAGAGAATATGCAGGAAAGTCAACGAACTGAAGTCAAATAAGTCTACGGGCCCTGACTGCTTATCATCTAAATTACTAAAGCTTGCGGTTGACGACATTGTACCATCTATGTATAGGCTGTTCGATGCCAGTATTGAAAGCGAGTCTCTCTATTCAAGCTGGAAAATAGCAAAGCTCACACCGATCTTTAAGAAAGGCGACGCGACAGAGATAGGAAATTACAGGCCGATCTCGCTCCTCAGCATTCCGAGCAAAATCCTAGAATCAGAGGTAAATGATTCCCTGGTACATCATGTCTTCAAGGAACACAGGTTAGCTTCTGACAGACAATGGGCTTATCGACAGGGGTATTCAACCGAACTCTTGCTAGTTCATCTCACGGAAACATGGAGAATGGCTGTTGATTCCGGTCTCATAGTGGCTGTGGCCTTTGTTGATTTTCGCAAAGCGTTTGACAGTGTCTCGCACCGGGTCTTGTTGGAGAAACTGCGCACGAACTTCGGCATTCGTGATCAAGCACTGGGTTGGATTGCAGGTTATGTAGATGGGCGAAAGCAGTATACAGTTGTTAATTGACAAAACTCTGATACCATGCCTGTATCCGTTGGTATACCACAGGGATCAGTGCTTGGCCCTACACTGTTCTCTCTGTTTGCCAACGATCTACCGTCAAGTATAAAGTCAGGCTCCGTTTACTTATTCGCTGATGACGTTACGATTTACTGTATTAAAAAAACGGTAGACGAAGCGGTTGCTCAGTTGGACAAAGCTTTAGATGAACTGTACGACTGGTGTATTTTAAATCGCCTAACCCCGCATCCGCAAAAAAGCGAAGCTATGCTTATCTGTAAAACCCGCCCAATGGGGCCAGTTGCGCCAATTTACATCGGCACTGATGCCATAGAGTGGGTCAAGAAATCTCGCTTACTGGGTATAACAGTTGATGATAAACTCTCCTGGGTGCCACACATGTTGGATCTCAAAAAGACTTTCGCAAAGAAACTAGACCTAATTAGGCGGTCGAGGTTTTTACCAAAGGATGTTCTTATTAACTTTTATTTCAAAGTCATATTTCCATCAGTAACTTACGGCCTCGTTTTGTGGGGGTCGTGCTTCAATGCTGATCTTTTTGATTCATTGGAACGATTGCACTTTAGAGCGGCAAAGATTATTTTCAACTTACCAAAGGACATGAGATCATCGGACGTGTTACTTCAAGCTGATTGGCATTCTTTGAGCTATTGTTATAAACTAGTTCTGTTAAAGCTCATACACAAAGCTTTTCATGATGAGCTCCCACAAGTGCTATCAGATAACATCGTGACGAAACGTCCCACAGGTTACTCTTTACGAGCGTCAGACTCTCTTACGGTGCCTCGTTTCAACTCTATCTATGGCAAAAACTCTATTGCTCATAGAGGCTCTGTGTTGTGGAATATTTTAATTTCTAATGATAAGAATTTTTCAAGCACAAGTTATAAAAACCTGAAAAAGAAAATCCGTTCAATGGACATTTTTAAAGAGTTGACTTTCAAAGAGACCTCTATAACTACCACAAATTTTAGACGTAAAGATTTCATTTGTATTTAGGGGATTTAAGGTTTTTTAACGATGTACATATATACACAGTTAAGTATTAGTTTTTAATTTAAATAGTTGATTATAATTTCTTATTCATTATGTACATAATTTATTCTTAGGTTTTAGGTTTTAGTATTCACGCACGACCCCACAAGCTGCACAGCTTTTTAACTTATCGTGCTTAAATAAAGGTTGTCTGTCTGTCTGTCTGTCTGTCTGTCTGTCACCACCTCCTCCAACATCAAGTGCAGTTCTGCCTAACTGAGACAATCTGAATTGTAATAAGCAAAAAGAATTTGTGGGTGATATAAAGGGTACTGATTTTCAATACTCATTTATAGGAGCAGAATTTGACTCCATATATCCACTCAATGATATGATTCTGCTCGAAAGCTGTCAAGCGTTCATTTGGAGCTGCCTTAATTTTCTGATAATATTACAATGTACCTTCGGCAATCATACAAAACAAGGCTACCGTAGAATTCCGAAAGTAACGGACCCCCGAAAGTAACGTTAATTTTTTGCCCCTCCATTAAATCCCGAAAGTAACGGTCCCCCGAAAGTAACGGCCCCCCGAAATTAACGGCATTTTAAAAAATTACCCCAAAACGGTCACAAAACACTGTTGTGACTGCCGTATTTGATGTTCACTTCAAGCATTACTTTCCGTCGGCTTACAAAGCGATCTTAAGAAGTACCGTGACATATTCAACTGAAAAGAGAGAAATACAATAATATCTCTTCTTTGGGAAGTAACTTAAACAAGAAAAACACCAATGTTTGTCATGAAACCGAGATTATCTTTCGATGTATACAGATAAGAAAACTAGAACTTGGAAAAAATTCTCAGATTATCTTGGAGAACATGCACATGCTTGACTAAAGAACGTTTAAAGAATCGGTTTGTGTATGATTTAATCTGTGTGTGAAACTTATGAACACTGCAGTACTTTACTGATTGAAATTAATTTGTCAGTGAAGAGTCAAAATGTACTGTACAGTTTTAGTAATCGTGTGTGTATAGCGTACCGCTTAAGCTAGTCTGTTTTGTTTACTGTTTGTTCTTCTGGTTACGTTACATCAGTTTAGGAATATGCCTAAAGGGAACGACTTTTAAATTTCATGATACGCGCCCTCTTTGTCTGAGACGGTTTCGAGTTACCAACGTTTTTTACCTGTCCGAAAATAACGGCTACCCGAAAGTAACGACTACCCGAAAGTAGCGGCCCCTTACTTTCGGGGGCCGTTACTTTCGGAATTCTACGGTAGTTCTTATGCTTTGGAGTCCTTGTTCAAAAAATACACAAGCTTAAACTTAATGACACACTTCTTTGAGAAAAAAATTAGCTTTGAACATCTATATCACTCTAAGAAATAATAACAATGGTATCCACATGCACAACATAGACTTCAGCTTTGATGATTTTGGGACATAATTCTATATATATAATTTCAGTGACTTTTTTAATTAAGGAAGTCTGGTAACCATTTTGTAAGAAATTCTGGAGGGTTCTCTATCACATCTTATTCTGAGGATGGGAGGCAATAGTAGCTCTAGCATTTCGTTTTATGTGCGTTTCTGTGCTGAGTCTACCAATTACTTGACAACTGAACTGCTATTTTATTTTGATTTTCCCGTTTCTCTCCAATAAATGCATTTACATACTGGCCGGGTATTTTAGGATTTAAGACGAAATCCGATAGAAGATGGAGCAATTTCAGGTTTCAGTGGACAAAAATCTGTACCAGAGTAATTTTAAATATTTTACAGTCATTTTTACATTTTTTTAAAGCTACATACATAAATAATTGCCTGAAATAACTCCGAAAAATAATTTCCCACGGGAACGGGAGAAAATAAATTTCAAAGTTCAGTGATTTTGTGGAAACACAGGCAAAATTCCATCATCAGTTTCATTTCACCAAAACTTTTAAGCGTTTCATACGAAATTCAACATTCGTTTTCGACGTTTGGTGTTGCTAGAAATGAATTGTTTTGAGAAGATATTTAAAAGAGCCCTACAGAAGGTTGCAATACAATGTAAATAATCTTGGTACAAGATTTTTGTCCACTTGTTACTCCAACGTCTGGCGGATTCCGTCTTAATACCTTCGATAATCATTTGCTCCTTGGTATTCTGAACTTTCAGTTCTTTCTCAGTGAATTTCAGATGGCATTCAGGTAACAGATCATCTGTATGGCATTTGTTTGTTGTTTGATATTTTATATTTGTCACGGTATTTGCTTTTTGTCGTTTATTTTTTGTTTGGCAGTTTAGGTCAATCTCTATGCTGTCTCGCTTTCCCCGTTTGTGGTATGTCCCAGCGAGAGGAGAACTCAACAAAAGCTCTTCTCCAGTGGAGGGTTTTGATAATGCCTCTGTCCCTGAATATAGTAGAGACTTATTGTGAGCATTTTCTGCGCAAACTACGTCCATCATAGCCAGAAATTTCGAACCACGGGCAGCGTTACATAGGTCGCCACAATCAATGTTGTGATTGGCTCACGGCTTTCTTGTAAACAAGACACGCTTGCGCCATTACCGGCAAGCAAACTTTGAGCCGAGAACATAACGGTTATTTCGAAATTATTATTTCATGTCTACGATGATTTCGCTAAAATAATCTTTTTAAACACTCTACCGATACTCTCATCTTTTCTCCCTTTGGATTTCGTATAATAAGAAGCCTTTTCAAACGGTTTTAAGTAGCCGTTAATCAGATCGAGAATCATTTTCGATCGGTGACTGATATGTCACGCAGTACGATAACCCCCAAGGAAATCCAAGTCCCAGGCTCTATCTCGTTCAAAACCTCGCTAAAAGTAGCCTGGAGGATAGCCTCAAGCATATTCAAAATGGCGGTTAAATTTAGTTATCAAAAGTACACTTGCAGCGGAGAAAACAGCTCGCGTACATTGAGTGTTTGGTGCGAGCAATTATGTAAAGCGTGCACACAAAGATGAGAAATTTTCGGGAAATTTAAGCATCTTTAAGTGGAAAAAGCCGCAAGATTTCTAACTCGGTAGAGCCAAATATTGTGAAAGCACTACATGTGATCTTGATGTTCCACATTGGGATGGATGATTCCATTCATTAGCAAGCTCAAGAAACTTTCAAAAAGAGTCAATGGTTTACATGAAATTAAAAGGTTAGTATGGCGGATCCTCGTACTTTATTGTGCGATTGTACAAAAGCAAAAACCGCAAGAATTATAGTATGTTCGCAAACGAAACCACTTCCAAATTAAAGGTATTGCCACAACGAAAGAACTTTGGATTGGGACTGTGAAATTCAACCACTTTAATATCTTCAGCGATCGATTGAAAGATCATTTCCATACATTTTCCTATGAATAAGAACAGAGCTGATGGCAGTGTTTCGTCACGCTTCGCGGGTGGGGGGGGGGGGGGGGGGGGGTAACGGTTCGTAATTTCTGGCTATGTGGCCCTGACACTTCGACACACTGACAGATTGGAGCCAACTCTGCAAAGACACTATCAGCTCAATACAAAATCTCGCGCGACAGCTTTTAAAAACCATGTGACATTAAATCCGAACAGCTTCCGAGCGAATTGCAAATTATTGAAAGCGCATTTAATTTTAGATCATACGTCCTGCGAGTTTTTTACAAAACTAAAAATGAAAATGAAGTAGGAGGACGGCTTACCTTTTCTCCCAGACCGTTCATTCCGAATAGTTCATATAGAGCATTGTAATTCTTGCAACTTTGCAGCGGCTGATCGTCCTCCAAATGTATTTTGAAGACATCGTCCCTTTTAAGACTTTAAAAAACCCATTTCTTCCACTCGAGAATTCTTGAGCACATTTCCTGTTCGTTCGTGAGGCCTTCAAAAGTGTCTTTGATCCAAGATGGAGCGAAAGGAATGAAAACCCGCCTTTACAATTTTTGCATTGGACTCGACACGACAGACGCCATTTTGTAAACATGTACTATCACCTTTGTCCCAGCCCCTCCCTCTACATATATGAACATATGACAATGGCTCGACTATGTGGACAAAACCAAACCTAGTAATGGAGACAGGGGAAAACGTGTTTAATTCACGTTTAATGTGGCTTTAATGCATAAATTAATTGTTTACGGGAATGGAGTGACAAATCCACCCATCACTAAACCTCATGGTATGAGATACATACCATGAGGTAAAAAAAGACCACGACCCTGATCTCTGTCACGTTTCTATGGCAGCCTGATCTCGCGCCCAGATCCACTTGTATGACATTGGGCCTGTAAAGATGGCTGAGCACAAGCACGACGAGCATGAAGACATTGGGAAAAGGCAGATATTTTTTTCACCTTTTGAATGTGTTACGAAAAATTGTGGCGTGACTTCCGTCACTTGGAACATTCGAGTGTATGCTAATTTGATCTAGAAGTTTCGTGCATATTTAAGAGGCTGTCTCACCAAGAACCACCCACTCAATTTCGCTTGAAAAATAATTTTGCCTGAAACTCTGGCAACTGAAAGACTTTACCAAGGTTAGAATAAAACAAGTTTTCTTTTGATTCGAAATGATTTTCTAGTCGCGTCAGGAGCCATTTAATATTTCGCCTCGTCAGGGCCCGTCGCGCCGTCTTCAAAAGCATAAAATTGGCATTTTTCGTGACGCCGTAAAATATTTCATTCGCAACGCCTAGTATTGAGTCTTATATCATTTTGCTCATAAACCTTTCTAGTTTTCCGAGATACTAACCAATTTTGTCTCAATTTAAGTGGCAAGACGAAATCAAGCATATTACTGAACACTATTATTCACCATCGAACGATGGCTGGAAATGGCCTTCATTTAGAAGCTAATTTTTAAAATTTGGGACCTAGCTGGAACCTCTAGTCTACACAGCTGCAAAGTGTAGTCCTTTATCGGCAAAAATATGCAAAAACCCCTGTACGATTTCAGTATTTCAAAAGTTATGGCCGTTTGTATCAGCACATGTACGAGCATTTCCGACATTCAAGCCTATATCAAAATCGACCTATCCGAGCAGATTTTATTATAACTACAGCTTACCTGCTTCGAAACTTGGGTTTATTTCCAACTTCAGTCACTTTCCAAGCCTTCACATTGCTGAATCAGTCACTAGCAGTTCCAGTAAATTGGTAGGTTTTGCCTTCGAAACTTGCATAATCGTGTTGAGCACGGCTACATCGAGTTTCTTGGAAGCGAACAAAGCTCGACTCCATGGTCACATTTTGGGCTAAAATACCCTATCGAAACATCGTTTCAAAGCTGGATTTCTTCAAGAATCAGATAACAAACTAATCAAGTCTGGTATCAAGGAAAAAATCAAGCTTTGAAGGCTGAAATTTTAAAGAAATCACCCCGTGTAGTTCGCTGGAAGAGGGTATCGGTGTGATGCTGTTTCCGCGGAGGTCCGCACTAAAAGTACCTTTGTTGGTACGTACCTTAAGTAAGATTATTAAGGTGTATCATAATAGGAATTTTCTATTTCCCTGTATTTGTTTTTACTTGTATTCCTAATGCATTCCCTTGTATTATCTTGTATTCGCCAATGTATTCTCCTGCATTCTCTTGTATTCCCTTGTATTCTCCTGTATTCCCTCGAATTCTCTTATATTTTCCTGTTCCCTTGCAATCGTTTGTGAGCCCTTGTATACCTATGCGATGCCCAGTAAACCCTTGTAATCCCTTGTAATCCCCTGTAAACCCTTGTATACCCTTTTTATCCTCTGTAATCCCTTGAAAACCCCTGTAATCCATTGTAATTCCTTGTATACCCTTGTATACCTCTGTAACCCCTTGTATGCCCTTGTATATACCCCTGTAATGCCCTTGTATATTCTTGTACACCCATATAACCCCTTTTATACTCCTGTAATCCATTGCATACCCCTGTAATCCCATGTAAACCCTTGTACACCCATATTCTCCCTTGTGTACCCTTGTAAACCCGTGCATACCCCTGTTATTTCTGGTATACCCCTGTGAACCTTTTTTATACCTCTGTAAACCCTTGTATACCCCTGTAAACTAGTTTTTATACCAATCATATAAAGATGCTCAATTATACAATACCGTATTTACTCGACTAAGCGCCACCCTCGATTAAGCGCCGCCCTCGTATAAGCGCCGCATCTGGGACAAAAAAGTTAATAAGCGCCGTCCTCGAATAACCAGGAAAAACACTATAAACGAAAAAGGAGTTCGCTCTCACCGCTGATATTTTTGCTCTCGTTATCATGAAACTCTCGGGATCTTTAAGTGCTTAAAAAGCACAATATTTCGAAAATTATTGATCTTTAAGTGCTTAAAAAGCACATAAAGATCTATAATTTTCGAAATATTGTACATTTCCTCAAACGCATACTACAAGTTGTAGATAATGCCGTGTTTTCGCAAAACGTATTGTTATATTTCGAAAACGATCCACTCATGATCAGTCCGAGTTTTTAGATGTTTTCTATTGTGGTCACGTGACATACCATATGTGGGCGTGGTTGGAAACATTTAAAGGAAACGTGAATCGAACAAACACGGTAAACTTTGATGCCCACTGGACTTCAGGAGCCAAGAAAAAGGAGGTTTTGAGATTTCCTTAGCAACAAACTTGTAGTTAAGTTTCTCCTCCCTCAACAGATAGAAAGTGTACCATTGAATAAAAATATGGTAAAAGTAAATTTGTCTGGTACAATTTTTAAATAAGCTCCGCCCTCCAATAAGCGTCCCCCTCAAATAAGCGCCGCACTTGTGGCGCGAAAAATTAAATAAGCATCGCGGCGCTTATTCGAGTAATTACGGTATGTACAGGGGATTACAGGAGGATACAGGAGAATACAAAAGAATACAGGAGAATACACGGGAATAAAGGGGAAAGCAGGAGAATACAGGGGAATCCGAAAAAGCACAGAGGGGTATTAAGGAATTATGGAGAAGTTCTAGATACACTTGAATAACCTTACTTAAAGTGCATACCAGAGAGGAGACCGCTGATTGTACCGTACTCATCTGATCTTCCAGCGATCTAAACGGGGGGTTTCCATTAAATTTAAGCCTTCAGAGCTTGATTTTCTCCTTGATACCAGACTTGATTAGTTTGTTATCTGATTCTTGAAGAAATCCAGCTCTGAAACGATGTTTCGATAGGGTATTTTAGCCCAAAATGTGACCATGGAGTTGAGCTTTGTTCGCTTCCAACACGATTATGCAAGTTTCGAAGGCAAAAACTACCAATTTACTGGAACTGCTAGTGACTGATTCAGCAACGTGAAGGCTTGGAAAGTGACTGAAGTTGGAAATAAACCCAAGTTTCGAAGCAGGTAAGTTGTAGTTATAATAAAATCTGCTCGGATAGGTCGATTTTGATATAGGCTTGAATGTCGGAAATGCTCGTATATGTGCTGATACAA
The DNA here is from genome assembly GCA_019787425.1 of Platygyra sinensis. Taxonomy (NCBI): domain Eukaryota; kingdom Metazoa; phylum Cnidaria; class Anthozoa; order Scleractinia; family Merulinidae; genus Platygyra; species Platygyra sinensis. The sequence continues at coordinate 44,720 of JAHPZR010003600.1, read as the reverse complement.
ATGGCCATAACTTTTGAAATACTGAAATCGTACAGGGGTTTTTGCATATTTTTGCCGATAAAGGACTACACTTTGCAGCTGTGTAGACTAGAGGTTCCAGTTAGGTCCCAAATTTTAAAAATTAGCTTCTAAATGAAGGCCATTTCCAGCCATCGTTCGATGGCGAATAATAGTGTTCAGTAATATGCTTGATTTCGTCTTGCCACTTAAATTGAGACAAAATTGGTTAGTATCTCGGAAAACTAGAAAGGTTTATGAGCAAAATGATATAAGACTCAATACTAGGCGTTGCGAATGAAATATTTTACGGCGTCACGAAAAATGCCAATTTTATGCTTTTGGAGACGGCGCGACGGGCCTTGACGAGGCGAAATATTAAATGGCTCCTGACGCGACTAGAAAATCATTTCGAATCAAAAGAAATCTTGTTTTATTCTAACCTTGGTAAAGTCTTTCAGTTGCCAGAGTTTCAGGCAAAATTATTTTTCAAGCGAAATTGAGTGGGTGGTTCTTAGAGAGACAGCCTCTTAATTAGCCTTGTCACAATGACTGAGCAATTTATTTTAGTCGTTCACGTCTGCTGCTGTAAATAGTTTATATTGTAATGATACTTTATTTAGTATAGCCGGAACGTTCTAGACGATTTGCTGTAAAGTATATAAGTAAATCGGTGTAGTGTTTAGATGGTTTTTTATCCCAGGAGTGTTTGAGTAGTTTTACAGTAGTGTTTACTGAAGTGTGACGAAGGTCGCGTGTAATCGACAGAGGTCGTGTTTGTGAAGTGTAACAGAGGTTACGTGGATATTTGGCAAGAGGCCGTGTGTTTAAAGTCAAGTGTAGTTACAAGCCGAGCGTGTGCTTGTAGAGAAGTCCTGTGTGGAAATACTGCGTTCGCGTGGATTAAAAATTTCCTGTTGTGTTTCCGGAATCCCTGAGTTCTGATTAGACTACAAACTTCTCCGACCACTAAAACCATTCGAACTTGTAACAGAATGGTATTCTAGCTAAAACAAGAAATATAATTTCCTGAAAAAAGGTTTTCTGGTCGTATCGTGGATTCTTAGGCGGTGGCAATGGGCGAATGGTCTTTTTGAGAAAGACTGCAGCATTCCCCGTGCGAACCGAGACTTTCTTTTATCTCTAGAGAAAAACGAGAGCGACTTGACGTGCTTTTATCACTCAGGCGTTCGTGACTTCTCCAGTTCTCAAAGTAGTTTCTAAGGAGTTTCCGTTCATCCTGGACGCGGCGTTATGGGTGTTCTAGACTGCTTTCTAGTCTTTGCTCGGCGCTACATTTAAGGACGGTGCCTACTTTAGTTAGTACGCAGTCACATTCTACGCATCACGCAAGCAATGATTTAAGCACAGGCGCTGTGTTGACATTGATGCAATCGACTACGCCAAAAAGTACACGACTAAAATCAAAGCAAAAGTTTCCTACTGGGACCAAATTTAAGTTTAATGAACCAGTACTTAAAACAGGAACATGTGAATAGCAACATATCGCTAACCACTAACTGTTTAGGGCTTCCAGCTGAAACCCTAGCTGTTATCTTTCGAAAATTACTCTGAAGTCCAACTGTAAACATACACCTGCAGATGGCGTAGAGCGCGCGAAAAAACGCGAATGTTTTACTTACTGGGGAGTTGACAGGGTAAAATGTAACGAGCACCGTAAAAGTTTTCAAAAAAGATCAATGACTTTAAAAAACGCGTGGTTACCCCTATATTTTTTGTTACGAAATAGAAGTGCAACTCTATTCAACACGTGATTAGTCTGGTTGTGAGGAAAAGGTATTAAAAACTGTATTTTAGCTTAGCCATAGGAGGTCTGTCAGAGACGCTAAAAAGCGCTTTTGCAACGATTTGTCCGATAAAGACATACGAAGAATTATTTTAATGTTACCATTTGCCATGCAGTTTACAGGTCTTTTTAATTGGTTTGCCTTTCTGTATGTAAGGCCAAATTGTAAGGAAATCTGTAAAGAAATATTTTCTCCTTTTTTTTAAGAAGAAAGCTGATGTCACCATTTTTGTTAAGATTCCAGGCTAATTATCTCAAAGAAATGCGTAGCTACCACTATTTCCCTTTGTGGATTCCAATACCCTATGTAAAGATCTACTGCGCGTGGTCCTAACCTGACGCAAAAACCTTTGTATTTAGTAAGCACCGTCTTTAAGATGCATCTGTTTGACTTCTTTTGCATCGCTTACATCATGCAGTTGTTTACAGTGGCCCACAACTGTCACGGCAAAAGAATTAACCTCGCGGCAAAAAGGAAAAACCTCACGGCAAAAAGAGAAAAGACTTGCGGGAAAAAGAAAAACCTTCACGGGAAAAAGAAAAACCTCACGGCAAAAAGAAAAAAAAAGGCTCACGGCAAAACTTCTTCGATGCCGAGAGGACATTTTAATTCTTATTTCGTTTGCCGTGAGGTCGAGGTTTTTCTTTTTGCCGTGAGGCTAATTCTTTTGCGGTGACAGTTGCGGGCCATCGTAGTACGGTTGTTAGTTTCCTTGAGAAAAGGTGCTATCCTATCCACACCAGCAGATAAATTAAGGAGGCTCGAAATAGCTCTTATTTCCCTAGACTAGTGTTACAAAATATTATCCAAATACAATTCGGTTTATCGTATAAGTGTGAAATTTACCTCACAAATAAATGAAACGTCTTAGAGTCATTACATCATAGGTTTTTTTTTTTTTTTTTTTTTTTTTTTCCCAGAGAACCTGTTTTCATGGTCATCGCCCGGAATGCCGCGACACATCCGGGAACTTTTAGTGTGTTTCGGAGCTAAAATTCAAAATCATAACAGAGAATACGGACAAAAGGCGGCCACCAGCGTCTGCGTTTTTCTGTTTCACGGGCATATTAATTTATCTGGGTAGCGAGTAGCATATAGGAATAGTCGAGAAAGGATCGATAAATAATTTTGAACAAAAGTTGTTTTTTTTTAAGGTCTCTACAAGTATTATGAAATTCGCTTTGAAAATAATCTATTTTGGGAGCTTTCTTCTATGGAAGCTGTTCTTCAGGCGAGATATACCCAAGGAACTGAAAAGTTAAAACGGATGTCAGGAAAGGTCCTGTCAATTTTCGCTGGTTTACGACGCCTACAAGTACTATCGAAATGCGTTTTTCTGAAAGCACCCCTCGACCTCTGCAGACTTGCCTGTCGGAGACCGTTCGGCTGAATGGTTGACTGATTTTAAAACTCCCGCGAGTAATATATAAGAATTTGCAAAACTCAATAGCCTACTGGACATTGAATGTAAAGACTGTTTCTTATGCAATAATTAACCAATCATTTTAAACATGTAAATACACATACATACATACATACATACATACATATAAATTTCATATCTTGTAGTTTTTAAAGTAATTTCAGCACTAGGTAATTTAGGTGTCCCCAATTAGCGCACGTTGTACGCTAGAGATTTTGACACGTTGATAAAGTTCTTATCTTATCTTATCTCCGCCTTCCACAACAATAGCGGGCAGAAAATTGACAAAGTAATATGCTAACAGCACATTACAAGCTCCAGTGATTCCGAAAAGGTAACCCAACGCTGACTCCAAAAAGATTTATTTAAACACGTCGTTGTACGCGGCAAAATATTTTGCTCAACTACGAAATTCAATTAAAACTATGTGTTCCATTCAAGAAAAACAGAGTGTTGACCGGGAGCTCTCCTCAGATCTCATAGAATCCTCAGTCAATCCTGCTTTCTTCAATATGATTCAGCCATTAATAGGTGGTTTCGACCCTCTATTTTATCTTCGAATCAACGGAGAAGCTTTTTGGGAATGGCGAAAACTCAAACAGAAAAGCTAAGTCGTTGATGCCCTCAATATAGATATATATATTTTTTCATTTAGTAGAGAAAAAATCGTTGCTGACTTAAAAAATAAATGCGTCCCGAAAATTCTCAAGGCACGATGAGCGATTCAAATTCTCAGTTATCTTCTCGGCATGCCAAATCGGGGAAGTTTGCGTTACTTTCAAGAGCGATTAAGCACAGTGATTTCATCACGAAGTTCTTGCCTTACAGAGTCGTAAATCTTTTGAACATTTCTTCTGTTTCCACCGAACTTTAGGCATTTCTTCCAAAGACTTAGAAGGATTCAAAGCTGATATCGCTTTCATTTACACGGCGCTCGCTTGCTCAATGGAGATTTTGCAACAAATTTTGACTTTTGTAACCAGAAATTTCATTGGTTCGTGCGTTATCAGATGCGCGTTTTCATTGTTTAGATGATTGTCTAGAGCGCGTATCAAGAAAATATTTTTGGGTCAAGAAGTTAATAAACAAAACTTCCATTCATTTGTCGAATTAATTTTTATTATTTTTTTTTTTAGAAAAGCAACAGAAAACTTTTTTTTCCTGTGTTTGCATAGCCTGATATAATCACTTGAGGGTTTGGGAGAATTCTTGACAGTTAACAACTTTTCGCCATGTTTAATTGCCTTGAAGCAAAGCTTAATAACCAGACCTCGAAAATATATTCACCGCCTGACGCTACAAATATAATTGATGACTAGATTGCATGTTGCCGTTCGTCTGTTCAGTAACAGATTACAAATTGAATGATAAGAACAAACATGTTGCACACAAGGCGATAGCTAAGTGTGTCACTGATGTTCTTACCACATTTTGACGCCGTTCTGTAATCTCTTACTGAACAGACGCACATCAACATGGAATCTCTTTGTTTCATATAATAACGAAACAAACTACTGCAGATAAAGCTTATTTTATTTTAAAATCTCGAAAGCCGGCCTTTGCTCACGCTGACGAACAGGAAAAAAAAAAAACATTTGACGCGATTATTATCTGTACAAAGTAAAGCAATCTCATTGGTTGCTAACTTGGCAAAGAATTGTGATCGGTCCAAGAAAATCAAACCGCTGTCAAACTTGACTCGAGCGTTGCTTCTCAAAAGCAGAGTTAAAATGCAGTTTTTGTCAACACAACACCCGTCAAAGCTGAAAAATCTGGACATTGCCTTGATGATTATGCTTAATCACAATATCAAGGTTTATAAAAACCCTAAATTGTTCGCTTTTAGGTCTCTATAGCAAAGACGAAGAAATGTTTTCGAAGACCTGAACTTGACGCCAATTTGGAATGCTGGCCCTTATTAATTGTACGTTGAAACAGCAAGAAAAAACACGAGTATCCAAGTGCTGCAATGTATAAGCCACAGTACAACTGAGTATTTAAAATCTCTTAGTCGTCAAAATGAGGAGGTATACCGAGGGTCTGGTCTCTGAGGCTTTTATTCGTTAAAGTTGTACGGATCTTGCACGATCTCTGTCTGAATCAGTTCGAGAACTTGACTGACAAATGCACACTCACAGAAATATTACTCGATAGCTATGTGTGTGCCACATGGGGCGACTGGAAGATAAAACATATTTGGTAGAATACTAACCCAGACACTTTGACGCGACTTTCAAAAGGTAGCTAAAAAGGTCTTAAAATAAACAATAGAAACTTAAGTTAACAAAACGAAAAAAAATAAACAGGATCTTTGTGGGAGAATCAGGCCAAGGCCAGAAGACAAACCTCCCTGAACGTGCATGAACATCATTGGGGGATTGTTTTGAGCTTAAGTATTTTCGAAAAGCTTTATGGCAAACATCCTAAAGTCATTTGACTCACTGTGTAGGCATTTGCGCGTGAAATATATAGAGGATATTACACGGCCGCCGTGTAATGTTCTTTTTATTATATAGACATGCTGATGACGGCGTTTTTGATGATTTTCCGAAGATTTCCGACCACTTTCCGAAGATTTCCGAAGATTTTTCAAAATTGTTCCGAAGGCCAGACGAGCGTTCCCGAACATTTCCAAGAATTTCCGAAAAATTTCCGAAGATGTCCGAAGATTGCCGAAGATTGCCGAAGACTTTCGAGGAAGACCCGAAGATGTTTCGATGGTACACCAACGAATTTAAGTAAAATTTAAGAAACAAACTTGATGTCAATGAATCATCGATAAACTCACGTATGAGATTATGGAAAATAAACCAGTCGGGTCCCGGATGTAATTTTTATGAATTTTACGAGTGGTATATTTTCCAGTAAAACACTCGTGTCTATATAATAAATATTTCCACACACTCGTGTCTATATAATAAAAATAATTAAACAACTGGTGATTACTAATTAAAATTATTAATTCGATAAAAAATTTTGAGTTTCATTATCCCAGCCTAGATATGCATTCATCCCTAATACGTGCCTACCAATGCCGGGGGGGGGGGGGGGGGGGATGTGTACAAAAATCCAATGCTATATCAAGTTGAAGGTGTAAATGGCAACGACCTCATAGTTAAGCCTAATCCAGGAAATACGGAAATATTAAATAAGATATTTTGGTCATGAAATGAGTTGTAAATTAATGTATTTGTCTTTATGTATTATATTCATTTTGTGGTTACTTATCCTATAACCAATTGTTGAACTTATCTCCGGGGCTTTCTGATCATTGCGCTTGGCTAAAATAAGTTTAAGGAGAACATTGACCTGATCTTAATTAAAAAAATTCTGTAACGGTAGTTTTACTAATAGAATTTTTTTCAATTTGAGATTTGCAAAAAATCAAAAAAAAAATTGACAGATGTGCTCGTAGCGTCTGTTTGGCACACGACCGACCCCGACATTTTGGTCCTACCCGGTTTTCTCTGACTAAAGACTTCCAGCCTATTGCGGAAAGAAATCATTGTACCGTAGGACCAAAAGGTCGGGGTCGGTCGTTTATCTTCATCTTGTCAAAGTTTAAAGGCTATCCAAAAATAAAAGGTCAACACTCATGACAGTTGCCGATGTAGGCCTTCGTGTTTCTTGGGGACATTACCACATCCGCATTTTTTTCCTCTCAAGTGGTTTAAGGTGGCCGAATACAGTTTTCGCGCGTGCTTTTGCTGATGCAATTCAGCACGTGCACAAGGATTTCAAAAAAACAAACATGCCGTCTGTAGAGCGATCATTTTATTTACTCAACAACCGCACTATCTGTGTTATTTTTCTCTATAATTGAACGCAGTGTATTGATGGCTTTAGTAGTTTTATTACAAAGATATGTTGGAAAAGGTAACGTTGCAAAGAACCCTGCAATTTTCAGCTTTTGTTTGTTAGCGAAAGAACCGAGTTAAATGCAACGCATGCGCAGTTGCTTGAAAAATTGAGACGATTGCTTTAGCAGAAACATGCCGATTTCTAACGATCCAGTCGTTAGAATTTCACGAAATTTGGCAGAAAAATAGATCAGAGACCACGTGAATGATCTATCAAAAAAATTCTGAATTTTGACATAGGGAATTTGTAATAATACAGAGAACGATTAACGGCAAATTACGAAAATCGCCTATGTCAAAATTTTAAGAGAATCATGTTGACAGTAGGGATTTAATGTCAATTCTTAGTGTGCGAAATATGAAAACAATCTAACGACTGGATATTTTTTAAATAAAAAAGCCATTATTTAAGCCTTGTTTTTAACCAGCCCCATTGCCATGGCAACAGCACACACCCTAGTCAAAATGTGAGAATAAATATTTCTGTGTTTAACCTTGACACTTGCAAAAAATGGGTGCCAAAGCATTAATAGTTTAAAAGTTATGGTGAATTAGGCATACGCACTTTAAAACTGTGTTCGGCCACCTTAAAATAGCAGAAATCTCAGGCAAATTTAAACCAGCTTAAAGGATACTTGGTAATAAATTCCAGAATCTCTTAACTGAGATATATTAGAGGTCTTTTAATTAGTTGTACGGATATCACTAGCAACCAGATATCACCGCTGAGTCGTTAATGAGCGGAATCAAATTTTCGCTATTTTCTGCCAGTCGTTTTTTTCACAACTGCGGCAATTTATTTCTGCAGAAAGTAATTTTTGTGATATTCTTTTTGCACTGTTATCCACAGTCGGAAAAACATTTTTTTTTTGCAAAGTCCAGAACAGAATCATTATTCATATCTGTTCAAACTATTGCATCCTCTGGTGTAGGTGCTCTTAAGCGGGTCAGGCCATTTGTTTCCATGCACATGCATGCAATTAAAATATACAAAGGTCTTATCGAGCCACACTTTGATTATTGCAGTGCTGTATAAGATGGCCTTACCCAACATCTTAATGAGAAACTTCAAAAACTTCAAAATCATGCTATCTGAGTTATCACTAAATCTAGGTATGATACGAGTTCCAGACTTCTTCTTAATTCGCTTGGTTGGGACAATTAATCGACTAGAAGGGCTAAACAAAAATCTAATTTAATGTACAAGTGCATTAATAACCTCTCCCCAGCTTATCTCTGTGATTTGTTTGTCCCAAGAACACCGAACTACGATTTTCGAAACGCAAATAAAAAAGTTGTTACTCACAAAACCAAGAACTGATTACCTAAAGCGTAACTTCAGTTACAGTGGCGCTATTATGTGGAACAATCTTCCTGAGGAATAGATGGTTTTCTGACCGGTACTCCCACACGGCAAATATGTAAAATAGTTTTTGAGAACTTTTAATTACGTTTCTGTGTAGACTGATGTTTTTAATCGTCTTAAAATAAAGGTATCATTCATTCATTCATTCATTCATTCATTTTGGATTGTTAGCGATAATTTTACTCAAAGATCTGCAAAAGGAAGTCTGTCGGCAGAATGCAATAATTAAGTTATGACACCGCTATTCACCAACCGTAAATCTTTGAATTACAGTCCTCAGTGCTTTCTTCAAATTCTCTTTCTTCAAGAGAAGACTTGGCGCGCTTATTCGATAGAGAGGGTGGGGAATGGCGGAAGAGGGGGGGGGGGGGGGGGGAGGTTAATGTCTTTTTTGTCGGAACTCACGGCCTGACCGCTGTTGTCCTTAGAAGCTACGCTCCTTTGGGTCAGCACCAAGAAACGCGATCTCTGGCCAGGACCGATTTCTTGAATCAAGTGAACGTGTTAATGGCAAGGACCTTATAGTTAACGCTCATCGTCGACATACATATTGAATTGCAGACTTTGGTCTTGATATAATTTGTAAATTAATACATCTGTCTTTATGTATTATGTTTCTTTTGTAGGAACGTATCCTACAATCAATTGCAGAACTTATCTGATGGGCTTTTTGAACGTTGTCTTGGGCTGCTTGCTCTGTAAGTAGAAGATCCACGTGATATATCGTGAACTTAACCTATATACCTGATCATTAGCGTGATGTAAATCCTAGAAAATGTAGAATTTCAAAAATTTAATGTAAAATTCATCGGGTTAGATGATACCTTATTGGTATTAATTTTTGCGTCGCTTTAATTTCGCGATTTAAAAAAAATCGCGAACTTAAAGCGACGCAAAAAAAAAAATTCCCGCGAAATTTAATGTCGCAAAATTTAAAACCCTCCTATATTTCTAGTTTTCTCAATTTAATGAAGAAACACGCCTACGTATAATGTGTGCAAGCTGTAATGTGAAAGTTTAATGTGTGAAGAAAACAGTGATGAAGAAGAAAAGATGAAGAAAACAGTTTAACAATCAAATTTCACTATCTGTGTTGCTTTGAACCTCTTCATCTGTATCGCTACCGTCATCTTCAAGTTCTTTCAGCACCTCTTTTGTACGGTCATCGAAATTGCCATCCATCCCGGGTTCTTTGTAATTTGAAACAACAATCTGTCTATACTTTTCAAGTATTGCCTTGTTCCTTTCGGTAAGATCCATCTCCGCTGTAACTTGTACCGGAATTTCCAATCCTCCTTGCACTAGGGGAGATCTTCTTCGGTTCTTGTCGATGACTTTAGCGCAAACAACCCCTCCTCTGAGTAGGAAAAAGCGTGTTGCTCTGGAAATTTCGCTGCGCAAGTCATCAACTGTAGAGTCGGCAAGATGGCCTCGAAGGCGCTTGGTCGCGGCAATAGCATAGCGATTGTAACAGTTATTTCTCTCGTAGCAGCATTTCAATGGCTCTCCAACAATCGGACTCCAAACCTCTTTATAAACGTGAAACCCGCGGAGACCGCACTTAAACGAATACGTGATAGACCCACTGTGATCTCTGCTCGCCATTGGAATCTGGTGTGTTTGCTGTTCCACTCTGTGGGTGGTCTGTTGTGACAGCTAACACGTATCTGTAAACTGAGATTGTTGAACCAACAACAATACATAATAGCCTTCCTGTTCCTTTTATTGGCGTGACAGCGCTGCGAAGACGGCCACGTTCTGGTTTAAATTTCTTTGGTAAAATGTCTTTTTTTCGTTGTGGTTTCACAGTTCAAAAGAAAAACATAACGGAACGTCCAAACAATTCTGATGCCTCTGAAGATCTGGAAATTGTCGAGATTCAGTCTGCTCAGGCCTATTTTCCAAGCCAAGAAAGCACTTCCTTGGGCAATGTCGAATATCATGCTGTGGAATCGTCCGTTGCGAGCTTGGCGAATCCACACTCGACTGAAGGTTCCTTGGCTACTTCAGCAGCACGAAAACGTGGAAAATACCAACACTATTCGGCTGAAACACGCGCCAAGATCGGGAAATATGCCAGTGACAATGGTAATTCGAAAGCCATCAATTATTTCAAAGAGGAACTCCCAACATTAAAGGAAAGTACTGTAAGAGCTTTGAGGCAGGCTTATGAGAAGAGACTACGCGAGGAGAAGAAAAAGCGTAACATAGGCGCGAATATCACTGCTATCCCTAGTGACACCCGTGGGCGGCCACCAATACTCCGTGACTCCGACAGCAAATTAATCTCTCTTATTCAGAGCATTAGAAGCAGAGGTGGAGTAGTTAATTTCTGTGTCGTGAAGGCAACAGCGCTGGCGCTTGTTGATTGTAATAAGACGCCATATTTAAGAGAATTTGAGCCTACAGTGACTTGGGTGAAGTCCATTTACAGGCGCTGCAATTTTACTCGCCGAGCGGGAACAACCACTCGTCCTCCAGTTCCCGGAGGAATGTTTGAAGAATGTAAGCTTACTTTTGTCACTGACATTTACAAGTTGATGACAGTGAACAAGATTCCTCCTGAGTTGGTGTTAAATGCGGATCAAACTCCTTGCTCGTATGTTTCCGTCGGGAGAATGACGATGGCTGCAAGAAATTCCTCGTCAGTTCCAATTAAAGGTCTGACGGATAAAAGAAACATCACTCTCACCTTTGTTATCACTTTATCAGGAGAATTCTTACCCATGCAAGTCATATACCAAGGAAAAACAACAGCCACCCAACCAAGATGTTTTAAATTCCCCAAAGGATTCGCAATTTCCCAGAATCCGAAACATTACTCTAATGAACATGAAACTCTAACCTTGATAGATAACGTAATTGCGCCCTATGTCGACGGGAAAGAAAGGAGCTCAAACTGGCACCGACTCAAAAAGCTCTGCTGATCTGGGATGTGTTTAAAGGCCAAAATACCGCAAAGGTTTCGAAGAAATTGGCATCGCTAAATATTACGATTGTGTCGGTGCCCGCCAACATGACCCATTTCTTTCAGCCTCTGGACCTCACCGTCAATGGCGAGGCCAAGAGATTTATGAAGGACAAGTTTACGGCATGGTACTCGAACGAAGTAAAGCAACAAATAGAATCGGGAGCCGACAGCACTGATGTTAACGTGGATCTGAGACTAACAGTCCTAAAACCACTTCATGCCGTCTGGTTGGTGGACCTTTACAACCACCTGACTAGTCCTGTGTGTGTGCGACTCATCGCGAAAGGATGGGAGAAAGCAGGGATCTCTGACCTCTTAGATGGACAAACGGATCTCCCTCCAGAAGACCCATTCACTGACATTGAGCTCGCCCTAGAAATTGAATAGAGGCCCAAAACTTTATGCCAATGGTACCAAGGTACAATGTAAATATGTATGCTATTGCAAAGAACGTTAGGCATGATGATAATGTCTTTGACTATGCCTAATGGTACAGATGCGGTTTCTATAGTTTAATTTGGTTTTGTTATGAGTTGATGATTTTCAGCAATAAGAAGTGTAAAATAATAATAATAAAATTCTCGAAATATGTTTTCTGTTTCATTTTCGCGAAAATTAATTCCCTAAGAAAATAGTTTTGCACCCAAATCGCTAAAATAAAGACCCGCGAAATATGCTGACCTTTTTTTCGCGAAATTAAGTGCCCGCGAAAATTAGTACCAATAAGGTAGTTCTACTAATAGGATACAGTTTATTAGATATTTCCAACAAAATGAAATAAAACTTTAAAGATGTGTCCGCCGTCCAAAAAAATAAATAATATAAATTATCATTCGACGCAATGTTTTCTCCCTTTCCATTGGCCGAGAGCCCACCAGGTGACTTGCAAATAACTGCCTACAAATAATGGTCTGCCTCGTTTAAAACGTGTTTTGCTGCAAATAATATTCTGCTCATGTGTAAGTTGCAACCACGCTCCCTGAGAAAAATGGCAGATGGCTTCCCTGCGCCGCCAGGAAGTGATTAAAATATGAAAACAAACTTGGTGATCGAATGATAAAACAATTACTGGACTCGGTTATCGCAAAATATCGTGATTTGTCAGTGTCTCGCAGATCAACTATTTGCCTCAGCCTTCGGCTTCGGCCAATAATTGATCTGCTCGCCTCTGGCAAATCACGACATTTTGCTCAACCTCGTCCAATAATTGTTAATTATTTGGTAGGTCGAGTCTATTTTGAACAAGATTAAAATATACCCCAATAAAGATATCGTCGATAAGTGCCTTAACTGGGTATGATATGTGTTTAGCAGAATGATTTCTTCCTACATTTGGAGTCTTTTTAAGTGACAAATGTGAGAGAAAACCCGGCAGGACTAAAAGATTGATGATGGCAGTTGACCTTCATCTCTTTACAGTTCAAGAGATATCCGTACTCAATTCTCAACCTCGGATAATGCAATTCTAGCTTTATAATTGGTACACTGTATCTCGGTTACCAGCCATTTTACCTACATTTGACCTTATATGGAAATTAATGCGGCAAATGTCGTTTAGCATAATTTTTCTTTTGTGGGAAGTCAAGTTTTGCCGAGAAAAAAAAAAATGAATGCGAAAAAAACAATTCGGTGAGCTGTCTACGCAAGAAATACAAGAAATTACAGACAATGCCGCACCAGTAAAAACAAAAGGCCATAAAGTTCGGAATGAGGATATTCAACGGCACGTAGACATTAAGGTTCTTTCAAAAGTTACAAAAATTTCAAACACGAACATCGAAATTTTACGCATTCATGAAGATTACGTAACAACAATAATTTTCACCTTTATGTTACTGAATGGCTTGCTAGTCCTAATGGCACCAAATTTTCGAAACTGATAGAAGAAATGTCAAAAGAAGAACTGAATAGGATATGCACGTCTGCGAGGAAGAATGATGGCACACCGTCAGTTTACAAAAGTTCATCAGTGAAGTCGATCTGGGAGCCGCCATTGAGCAATTCCTTCGTTCGCTGCCGTTCAATGTATGTATGTAGTTTGTTTACCCACGGAGCACCAAGGAGTTCACAAGAACTCGTTCAGAAATGTCCGTGCATTCCAGGATCGAATTGGAATTTGGAAATGTTGGTTTTTAAGGAGAGGGGAAAACCGGAGTACCCGGAGAAAAACCTCTCGGAGCAGAGTAGAGAACCAACAACAAACTCAACCCACATATGACGCCGGGTGCGGGAATCAAACCCGGGACAGATTGGTGGGAGGCGAGCGCTCTCACCACTACGCCATCCCTGCTCCCCTAACTCCTCTCTTCTGACCCCGCTTTCAGTGATTCAAAATAAAGAATCAGACCATTTGCAAAAGACCTCAGAAAAACTGGCAACCGGCGTATTAGAACTATGCAAGAAACGGTGACAAAGCAACTTTCAATGAGCAGATGAAGAAAACTGTGCGACAGCGTTGAGCTCGGAGGGGCAGAAAGCAAAAATCCCACACAACTACAGAGGACGACCTACTTTTAAAGTGCCTATGAAACGAAATGAAAAAGTTGCCTAAAATAACTCTCTGGTATTGGTGATTATGTTTTGACTGTAAATTTTTCCATCGTACCTTTACTTTCCTCCTCCGACCTTCACAAAGACACACGATCATGGGAGACATTTCCTCGCGCGGCCATTTTGACTTGATGACGTCACAGGGTTTGCACGTCTCGCGCCAATGTTATTACAAACAGTGGAAATATTAAGGGCGGATAGAGCTCGTATCAAACGAAGAGGAAGATATTGTGTGGCAGGAAGCCGTGGCAACGTTAGTTGTACCAATACGAGCTATTCTCCGGGAATAGATTTCTCTCCTACAAAGAATTATTGTTTCCTCGTGCTCTTAGACTATCTAGTTTCTTTTAATTACTCTTTCGAACGATTGACACTAAGATTACAATTAACCGAACGACAGTTAAACTCAACTGAACTTATAAACTTGAAAAGTAATTAATGGCTTAAATATCCCTAGCGGTTCACACATTTAGCACGTATTCGTAGCTTAATTATTCCGAGTGGTTCACAATAATTTCTGCACGCATCTGGAAATGGACTTCGTTTGTCAGAAAGCATCCCCAAGTCGGCCAAACTTCAAGCCATCGAAGCATTCGGCTCTTTGCTAAGCGCACTTTGAGCTGACCTGTTTCACACAGAGGTCGCGTCCGTCGTGTGCTCCAATTGTGCAAGAAGTAGAGAAGGGATCTCTATACCTACCCGGGATGCGGTGGTTTTTTCGCTTGGGCCACTGACTTCACGTAAAAAGCGACAAGTGAGTATTAAAGACTTGATTATAAGTTTATGTAGTTTTAAAGGAGTGGATGAAAGGTGTTCGAAGCCATGTTTATTGGTGTGCGAGTTCCACTAAACAAGGCTTTGAGAACTTGATCCTTGCAAAATGGAATTCAATGAGACATGTAGCCAATAAACATCAAGACCACCCAGATCCTCTCTTCCCAGGGTGTGCCCATGAGGATGACATTGAGCCAAGAAGTGGATAAAATTGGTATATTTGATACTTGAGGGTCAAATTGTTACTGAAATAACCAAAGTGATTCACTGTGATACCCTGAAATATCTGCTGACTATAATAATATAACATTGAACTGTGTTGCACGTAGTGCTGACAAGTGTGAAATCATTTGTAGGAACCAGGGCATATGACAAGTTAAGTCTCCTTAATGACTTGAAGAAACTGTCCCCTGAAGACCAAACTAGCTGCCTCGAGGGGTTTCATGCCACCCTCAACCACTGGCATCCCAAGATGATAAATTTCTCTTGGTTAGGGACATTTTATTGTTATGACTATAACTAAAAAAATAAATCAACAATACATCAAATTAAAGTATTTCACACACACTGGCATTGTGATTGTAATTGATTTTGATATTTTTATAGGCATGTACTTACCAGCCTTCATTTTAATGAAAATGTGAAGGAGACTAATCAGTCTAAAGATTATAATAAAAAGCTTGTGATCTATATAATTCTAAAATATGAGTTCATGACCAAGTCAGCATCCTTCAATTCAGTACGAATATCATTAAAAAGTTTTGATCAATTAAAATAAAAAGACTTCCTTGCAGTCTCAGTTCTCACTTTGGGAAGCATTAAGCTGGCTTCCCACTTCCAGTTTCCAAAAAAAATACAAATCTACATGGTCCCAGAACCCCTCAACAGCCAATTCCCAGAGAGAGTGGATAATGCAACTGCAGTTGAGCAGCATTTGAAAAGGAAGAAATTTGCAGAGACACCATTATATTCACAAGGTATTTCTTCAAGTGGCTAATAACAAGTTATAACTACATGTATGCATGTTATTGTTTCTATATTTAATGACATCTGCTTCCAAAAACTATTTTGCATGAGATATTCTATGAGGGTTTGGTAACCTAGAAGTCTGATAGTATGTAAGTCAATAGTATCATTTCTTTCACAGCTGAAGCACAGATTGCTCTTGAAAGCCGTGAGTGCCAAGCAAGTAGTGAGCCACCCAGGAAGAAAGCTCACACTTGCACAAAATGTGGTCAGCCTAGAAGAGGACATCCGCAAGAATCGATGTTTGGCATCTAACCTAACTGGCTAATGTTCTCCAAGAAAATCAAAATTCAGCAATGAACAAATAAAGTATGAACTGGTAGTGTCTCTCTGTAAGCCTAAGTAATAGTCAAAGAAAAAAAAAACCAACAAAAATAAGACATCTATAATGTCTTACTTGAACATTTGAGACAGAACATACATGGAAGTTTATTTTTATATGACTATAAAATAGGCCAATTTGGATGTATCAACATTTTAATATGGCTGCGAGGCTTTGGAGACTAAAATAAAAGTAACTATGTTGGGGTAATGGAATAAATCGACAATTTCTTTTGATTTAGTAGTCCCAAAGCCTTGGTGCCATGTTAAAATTTTTCAACCTTGCCGTGTTGTTGTTTCAAAGTATTTTTTGCACAATAATTGCAATAAAGGAGGGTATTGTACTGTTTTTCACTGTCTATAATATGTTAACATGTATGTATTAAACACAACAACCCAGGAAAACCACAAGTTTTATGTATAAAAAGAAAACATTTATTAAACCATGGTAGGGCTCATGGCCTTTCTTCAGCCGGAGTGTAGCCCTATGATCATCCAGGTGGTAGCTCGCTTCTTATTCGGTGGTAGACACACAGAAAGAGGCCGGCTATTTTCCAATCCCATGGGTCCACAAATCCATTTCACGAACCATCGATAAGCCACTGCTCTAAAATATCTGAAATTAGTAAAAATTGGCATTTGTAGCTGAATGAATTGATTATTGATTAATCCCCTTTTTCCCATGAGAGAATTGGGCCAGAGCAATTGTAGCTGGTCAAATATAATTTTACAGGCTTTAAAATATTTTTGGCAAGCAAATAAACATGATAATAATAATAATAATGATAATAATAATAATAACAACAACAACAACAACAACAACAATAATAATAATAATAATAATAATAATAATAATAACATGGACATTCTCTATAATTTACAGTTCAATCTTATCTTGCTGGAATAGAGTAACAGATGAGCTGAACAGTCACACACAGCAACAAACATTTACAACAAAACAAATGAATCCCTTTTGTGTCTTTCCCAACTTATACAGATAATACATAAGACTGTAAGCTTACTCGTTCTCCGACTGATTAGCGGAACGCCGGTAAGATCTTCCATTTCTGCAGTCTTAGCAGCGGGCCAACCAGCGACAACACAGTCTTGTTCGTAAGCGCTGT
>JAHPZR010003600.1:0-17500 GCA_019787425.1 Platygyra sinensis | reverse complement strand
CTTGGAAATCTGGGCTATCCTTTGCTCTCTAGCTGAGATTAACCCACTTGCTGGGGTAAGCCTGTCTCCATTGAAACGTTTCATGAAAAGTTTGGCATCCAAAGAGTAATATGCGCCTCGATCAAAGGACTATGTTCTCGGAGTATAGTTACAAAGATAATTTGGGGTGAGCTTATTAACGCACTTGTACATTAAATTTGCCTTTTGCTTCGTCCTTCTACCTGTTAAGTTACCCCAGCCGAGAGAGTTGAGAAGCTAGCTAGAGTTCGTATTATAACTTGATTTAGTAATACTCTAGCAGCGCGATTTTGTAGTTTCTCACTCAGCTGTTGAGACAAGCCATCCCAAACAATACTGCTGTAATGAAAATGTGGTTCGATAAGACCTTTGTATATTTTAATAGCGGTGTGCATTGAAGTAAAAGGTCTGACTCGCTTAAGTGCACCGATACTGGAAGCGACCTTTTTTGAAATTGATTGTACGTGCTCCTTCCAGGATAGGTTATCATCTATCTTCAGTCCGGGAGCTTTGCTATGATCTGTTTTCCTCCATGAGTGCTCGCGGGGTCTAAACTCCGTTTCATTTTCACCAGTGGAATTTCCATGACCATCCGATTCTGCCTCTGCCTCGAAGTAATAATTCTTGATAATGTAGGTAAACCAGCTTGTACGTTTTGAGCTATTTTAACTTACCATTCATGCTATTGACTTCATTGCCGTGCATGATAAATTTGGTGCATCTTTAAATTCCATAACCATGTTCGTGAAGGGTCTTTTAGTGAGTGACCTCCAATTAACGTATTACGGAAATACGCGGCTAATATCAGCGTGAACTTTCTTCATCCACTGCTTGATCTGCGACTGATAAAACCAGGAATCAGTTTACTGTTGCTATTTTGATTCACGTGGACCTCTATACTGACACAGACGGATTCGTCGTCATTCATAAACACCTCGTAAAATCAATAGCTGTCTTTTTCAAGACAAGTTCCAAGATCTAGTTGAGACCAGACGCCCGTTTCTCTAACTTCGCGAAAAGTTTTCGTTAACAATTGGTTCATGCTTTAGCGTGCACTATCGAGTTATGGAGCACGCGGGAAGTTTGGAGAGCACGAAAGAAGCGTAAGAGTTGCCCGAGGCGATAGCCGAGGGCAACTCTAGCTTCTTGAGTGCTCTCCAAACTTCCCAAGTGCTCCATAACTCGATACTGCACAGCTAAAAGCATGAACCAATTGTTTTATAACATAGCCGGTGGAATTGTGCATAAAATCCTGAAAATCGACACGAAAAAAATACAACAATATCAGAAGTGATTGTTCGCGGTAAGCGAAATATTAAGCAAAATAGGAATTGGTTTTATTTCAATTTTTCTGTTGAAAGCTCGAGGTTTATATTTAACAATTTTATAACGGTAAAACTTAAGGTTACCTTTAAATTTTGAAACAGACCAGTTTGTAATTTGTTTGGTTTTACCAGAGTGACAGTGAAGCGAATCGTGATGGCGCTGATGCCGAGTTTCCTTTTCCGTTGTTTTTCTCTTTTCTGCCTCATTTAAGAACTCTAACTCACGAGAAAAGGCCGGAAAATTGTGTTTGTTTTTTGACTAGTGGACCGAGTCTCTGTATCCATCATTGTAGCGAAATATAATATTTTTCTCCGCGCTGACAATGGCCGCTCGCTCGGAAGAATTCTAGCAAAGCGATTTGCTGACGCCATCAGCGAGCACTGTCGAGATTTGGTGCACGCTTACGTATACTGAATTTGATTGCGTGACTCTGCCAGCTATGTTATAACACCCATTAAGCCATAGCAAAATCTCGAAGCAAATGATTGCAGAGCTATTTTATTCACATATTTTTAAATATGAACAGAGGCTCCCTTGATACCAAGAAATTCAGACGTATGCACGTCTCCGTTTTAAAAAATGAACCGAAAAACTTCCGGGAATTTCAACAAACGGACTCCAAAGAGGAAACGGAGGTTTCTCTAAGTCACTGAAAAGTATTTTTCGCTAGATATCTTAAGTTGTCCGCTATGTGGTGATACAGAGAATTAACTCTACTTCTCACAGGTAAGTCATTATTTGATGAAATGATTTGAAAATGACTTCCCGAGGAAGTCATAGTTTCAACAGTTAGATACTTTGATTTAATCTCATTCCTCGTCACTCTTGGTCAATCTTGAGTACGTTTAGACGCTATCAATAGTGAAATAATGGACGTTTTGTTTTGTTTGTTTTTTTCGCTTTCGTATTCTTCTCCGAAGTCAATAATTATGTTACTTTTTCGTGTTCAGTTTTTCTCAGCTTTGGTCACGCGGCAAAGAAAGAAGTATAGTTACTTGTTTTCTTATCCGTTTTAATATACTCCAAGTTGAGTTCTCTTTGATGATTTTTTTGATATTCATACAATATTTGAATACATATTAAGTTTCAGGAACATCACTCACTCACTCATGCCCGTTATGCCGGCTGGCATGTAGGGCAGCAACAAAGGTACTCCACCCCTGTCTGTTCTGGGCCAGCTTCTGAACAGTCCCCCAGGTGTGGTGGAGAGTCTTAAGCTCCCCTTCTACAGTTCGACGCCAGGTGTTCTTGGGTCGACCCCGTTTCCGCTTCCCCTCTGGTGTCCAGTGAAGGGCTGTGCGGACGATGTTGCCTGGCTCTCTTCTCATCACATGTCCGATCCATCTTCATCGCCTTCACATGATGATGGTTCCCATGCTGTCTTGGTTGCAGCGGGCGAGATGATGTTGGTTGGAGATGGTCTCGGGCCAGAATATTCGTAGGATTCTTCTAAGGTTCTTGGTGTGGAAGGTGGACAGTTGGTTGAGGTCGCTTGCAGTCATCCTCCAGCATTCTGAGCCGTACAGTAAGGTAGAAAGTACGCAGCTCTGGTACAGTCTTAGCTTGGTCTCGTGTGCTGTACTGGGATGATTTCCACACGTTGTTCAGCATTCTGAAGGCGTTTCTGGCCTTGTTGAGGCGATTCCTGATGTCGCTGCCTGCTCCACCATCGTGCCTTACAGTGCTACCGAGGTAGGTGAATTCTTCGGTTGTCGGAAGATCTTCTCCGTTCACTTTGACTGGTGTGGGATTTGCGACATTTAACATCATCACCTCTGTCTTCTTCTGGCTGATCTTCAAGCCTACTTGCTGTGCAAACATGCTGAGACGGGTGGTTTTCTCTTGCATGTGCTGATGGGTGTGCGAGAGTAATGCTAGATCGTCGGCGAAATCCAGATCTTCAAGAGTTGGTAAGAGTGTCCATCTGATGCCCCGTACTCTGTCTGATGTTGTTTGCCGCATCACCCAGTCGATCGCCAGGTTGAAGAGCAACGCCGACATAGGACATCCTGCAATTGTCTAACACCGGCCTTCACATTGAAGCTGGATTCACTGCACCCCACTCTACACTTGAAGTTGTTATAGAAGCTCTTGATGACAAGGACAATCCGCTGTGGAATTCCAGGAATTCAGGAACATGACTAAGTTTAATTCTAGTACACAAGAAATCAAAAAAGGAACAGGAAAGAAAAGAAGACATATTGAACACTACCTCTGCACCTTCAGGGAAGAAAAAATACAAGAAAACTAAATACAAACTAAAAATGAAGCAACAAAAAAATCAACAGCACATACAACAGCAAGAATATTCCAAAGTGCAAATCTCGTTTTTTAACCACCTTACCACGTTGGACTTAAAAAAGTTTAGCATTTCACACTGAAACAGAAGAACTTACTATTTAAAAACCACAGCATTTCAAAAATCATCGAAAGGAACAACGCCACACTTTACAATCTGAAATCTGCTTTATTAAATACAAGCTCCAAAAACAACTCAGGCAGCATCACATTTTTCCAGCATCTTCAGCTGAACTGACAGCTACCGTACTTTTACAAGAAATCGAATACCTTTAAAATGAAAACAATAAACATAAAAATAAAAATTTAAATATCAAAGTAACCGCGAAATCTGAATAACAACGACGTATACAACACCTTAAAAAGGTCACTTCCAACCACGGCTTCTACCGTAGAAAACAAATCATCAACCTCACCACGAGTCTGAACAAACTCCTTACACATCTACAAATACGTACCAACCTCTGGGACCGGAACGCAACCCTTACTTTAGAGCATGAAAACCTTTTTTCTGAACAATCTCTGCACATGCAAGATTAAGAAAAACTCGCAACTACCAACAAAGTCCAGAATTTGACCTGACAGCCTGCAGAAGAGGGGTAATTTTTTGCGTATTTCACGCGAAGAGAAAAGAGAGTAGCGAGGCCAACGTGAAACGCGATGCGTGCGAGGGGAGGAGGGCTAGATTTAAGCGGCTCACCACCCTCCCCCCTACCCCCCCCCCCCCCCCTTCGCACGCAACTTGCTTTTTGCGATCGTCTCCCATTTGCCTTTGTTTGCCTGAAATACGCAAAAAAAGAAATAATAATAATAATAATAATGATAATGATAATGATAATGATAATGATAATGATAATGATAATGATAATGATAATGATAATGATAATGATAATGATAATGATAATGATAATGATAATGATAATGATAATGATAATGATAATGATAATGATAATGATAATGATAATGATAATGATAATGATAATGATAATGATAATGATAATGATAATGATAATGATAATGATAATGATAATGATAATGATAATGATAATGATAATGATAATGATAATGATAATGATAATGATAATGATAATGATAATGATAATGATAATGATAATGATAATGATAATGATAATGATAATGATAATGATAATGATAATGATAATGATAATGATAATGATAATGATAATGATAATGATAATGATAATGATAATGATAATGATAATGATAATGATAATGATAATGATAATGATAATGATAATGATAATGATAATGATAATAATAATAATAATAATAAGGCATTTCTTAGGCTACCCATTATTAACACAGGAACCAATATAATTTCACAAAGATTCGGAGGAAATCGACATCTCTACAATTATGAAAACCATCTCTTTAAAAGTAAAGTCAGCCCTGACTCAAATTATCAAAAAAAGGAACCCACAACTACAACACCTACCGCTTACACTCCAAAAAGAAAACCAACTCCAGATATCAGCCTTACTTGGAGAACAAACCGATCAAGCTTCTTCAAGAACAACAAGCTAAACCCTATTTTAATTTGTAACATAACTAAAGCAAAGCGCGCGCTCTGATTGGCTAATGCACCATCTACTATTTGCCCATGGGTGTAAGCTGCTGACGTATTCATTAAATAAAGCAAAGCGCGCGCTTTGTGATCTAGCTTAATTTGTTGCGGGCCTCGTGATTCCACAACATTTTGACCACTGTGATGACGCATATCGTTGTCGATAAGAGTACAGACCACGCTAAACCACATTCAATTTGTTTTTTTACCACAATATCAAAGATAGCGAAATAAATATTTGTCTACTCGGACTTGAAAGTGCACGCGCTGCATTATGCAAATGAGCTGCTTGTACGCGTCAGACTTTCCTTTCAAAAACTTTTACAAACTCGCTTAATATGCAGAAACAATACGAAAACAAATGCTTGGGAAACGAGTCAAGAAGCCAGAGTCGCACTCGGCTATCGCCTCGTGCGACTCTTACGCTTCTTTCGTGCTTAGCAACCTCCCGCGAGCAACCATAACTCAATAGTGCACGCTATGGCGTTTACCATTTGTTAATTACATATTATTGATAATGTTTCCAACACAACGTTATACACAAAATTCTTCCTACACTCCCATAACCTACTAAAACCAAGGACTTAAAAGGTTTTGTGCTTCACTCTATTTAAGATAACTTCGCAGAAAACCATAACCTTCGGACCAGACCTGAACAAATGGTAACTTCATATCACTTTAATTGCAAGTCTCACTCATGCTGTTTTTAATAATTTTAGCTTTTCATTTGTGATTTTCTTTGCAAAAAAAGGAATGTACTGAATCATGTTAGTGTTCCTACATGAGTTATATTTAAAATAAGTTGGTCAAAAAAAAATTACGATCTGACGACCAAATTTTTCCCGTGAGTCGCCAGCTGGCTTCCGAGCGAAAAATCACAAAGCGAAGACAAAGAAATGGCTAATGACATATGCAAGTTACTACAAAATTTGAGAAACACCTGAATACCAACCTACGACAACAGCTCCTACCAACTAAGACGTATGAAAAGGCCAACTACACCAGTAAATGACTTGAATTGTAAATTGTGCTTACCAAAGCAAGAGACTGTCACCCACATGATGAGCGCATGCTCAAAGATAGCCCAATCTCTATACACTTCAGTTACGTCATGACAAAATGCTGAGACCTTACTACCACTACTTAAGTAATGATCCGCGTAAAAACTAGGCAGACAACCGGCAAAATCGATTAAAAGGTGAGAAAAAATAATTTTTAAATTCAATTAAATCGATGCATCTGATTGGCTGATATCGAAAAATCGTAGAAAAAAGCAATAAAAAAGTAACATCAACAAAATTTTTTTTGATATGTGCCCCATCTCTCTAAAATCTATCTCCCGGTAAAATTTTAGCATTGTTCTATGCGCCAATCAAAAGTTAGCCTTTTGGCGCAAAGAAATTTTAAAAGTTTAAGATATGTTAAATTTACAAATGCAACGAATTCAAATCCAAAATAAAAAGATATTCCAACGGATTCCAGTGTATCTACTTTTCGATTTGAAATTCAAATTTCGCGCTTTTTGCGTGTGGACCAATCACATACGTTGAATTTAATTTGATTCGAGTAATCAGCGCCGAAATAATAACTGCCGCTATTTCCACGGCCTGTTGTTCTTTTGCCTAGTTCTTGCACGGATCATTACTTAATCTCAACCTATGGTTTCAATGAAGAAAGTGACCACAAACGACATTGATGTCAACAAAGACCACCGATACCGGTCATAGAGAACTCACTAGTCGCAACAAATTGGAACATTGAATTGCATATGGAAAAAAAAAAGGCGGAAAACAACGCAAACAATTCTGATATTGCAGTAATGGACAAGGAGAAGACACGGCTACTCATCGAAGGAAAGGTTTGCGGTATAGGATATTGGCTTATATCAAACAGGTGGAAGACCAAGCAAGACAAATACAGAGAGCTAAGATTGTGTATTAAAGATCAATACCCTGATTACAAAGTCAACTAAGTAAACGCAGCTTTCGATTTCCTAGCAGAATACCACCAAATTAAGCGTGAAGAACAATCTCAATGAACATTCATTATTGTAAGTTTTAAAGCATAGCTTAGGATTAGCCTCGTTATGGTTCCGATCATGTAAAACCGCGAGATCAATAAAAGTGTCAATAATTAAGAAATAGAAAACATGCACCGTGTTTCTATCGAGTTATACAAACACGAGTGGAAGTTTGGGAGAACGAGAAATGCTGCGGGAACACGAGCCGCAGGCGAGTGTTTCCACAGTGTTTTCGAGTTCTCCCAAACCTTCACGAGTGTTTGTATAACTCGATAGAAACACGAAGTACTTGTTTTCTATTTCTTTTAGAAAACACCACGACGGGAAAAAGGAAAACAACTTGTTAACTTTGAATATCAAAATTTAAATTCTCTTTGCTCGCGCCATCACTACGTCAACAGCGCGTGCTAGTTCTGTGTCTCCATCGAGTTATACAAACACGATTTTTAACCAATCAGCGCGCGTGCTTTCTTAGGACTGTTTTCTAATAATAATTATTTAAAAATATTATAATATATTATTTATTCAGCTCATGTAAATGTTAACGTTCGATATTGCCAGATTTTTCTCCATTACATCTTTGGGAGTCAATGATCCTACTTTAAAGCGACATTTGACAATTTTAACTATAGGAAAAATGATCTAGCGTTATGATTGTTGTCACAACGATAGCAAGACCGGTATCAGACAGGAGCCACATCCACTCAGAAAATGCTTAAGTGGCTGTCCCGCTAACAGCGGTCCGGTCAATTTCGGGTCAGAAAAAAGTTAGCCTTTATATTTTTTGGACGAACAGGCCTTAGTGTGTATATACTAAAACCAGTATGTTTTGTTGTAATTTCTTTTTTTTTTTTTTGCTACGCCCCGAAACGACTTCAGCTGTCTGAGGAGAGATTTTTGGTCGATTCAGTAATCAAAATTCGTGACTTTTCCGGTTCGCGCTGCCTTAAAACAAGGACGTATTGCTCCATATCGACCAGACCACAGCATTCAGGCACATCCGAAGTGCTTTGCACCGAAATTTCGTGACGGTTGGATAAAAATTGGATAACCGCAAAAACATTTAAGAAACCTCGCTGCGTCGCTTGTCAAAATGAATAAATAATTAGCTAAGAGGAAGACTCAAAATATCAAAAGTGGCACCTAAACTAGGTTTAAAATGACATTCACAGCAAAGATCTTTCCATACTCTAACAGATTCTAAAGTCAAACTTGCGGGTATCGCCCTTCATTAGACGCAAGCGAACTCTAAAGTTGAACACAAATTACTGCATAATTATGCAAATGTCACGCAATTCGCGGCTAACGTGATGGCGATTGAATGGAAGCAACCGGGAGATAAAGAATGATGTTTGGGAGTCCAGAATGTCCTTTCATTCTGGAAATATCTTATATGCGTAACTTAGTACCTCTTATCTTGGATTGATATTGATGGAAATAGACGAAAGAATGTTTTCAAGTTAATTATGCAAGACTCACAGCTAGAGCTGAGGGCGGTTGCGAGTTGAAAACAAACAAGCGGAGAATATTTAACGTTGTTTCAACTGCCCGGAAGTCCTGTTTCTTACAAAATAAATCATATTTATCCATTATTACCCTTGGCTTGGATTTCTTTGGGTTCATATTAAGACCCTAATGAGATAACAAGGAAACTTGGCACTTTTAGGTTTAATTTCTTACCCGACCTAATAAGATTTCATGGAACAACTCAAAATACAAACGACATTCTTTTAGCTTCTTTTGAGTAT
Organism: Platygyra sinensis; assembly: GCA_019787425.1. Taxonomy (NCBI): domain Eukaryota; kingdom Metazoa; phylum Cnidaria; class Anthozoa; order Scleractinia; family Merulinidae; genus Platygyra; species Platygyra sinensis. Next base: position 8,505 of record JAHPZR010003600.1, on the reverse strand, counting down.
AACGAAGTACATATTTACAGTTTAGGTGCCATTTACTCCTTTTTTAGCTGCCATTTCTTTTTTAATCATGGTAAATAGCAACTGTCTGAGAAGTAAAAAATTTTATCGCACACAAGCCAAGCTTATCACGTACAATCTAACCGAATTGCGCTGAAAAATGTTTTTTTATACTTCAGAGTTTGCAGAACAAAGTCTTTCAGGTATTTAAGGAAGATGTCATGCGCAAAATAAATCGACTTTTCTTCCTCTTCTGCAAACAGAAAAATGGTTCAGCAAACTATGTCTGACAGAAAAATAACTATGCAAATTTCGAAACTTTTTATACCAGAGATCATATTACAAAAGCATGTTGTGATAAGCTGGTGCGGTGACATGGCAACTTGTGAGACAAACTGTTTCCTTTTTTATAAAGATGCGGATGGATGCGGCCATGCGCTGATATATCTGCACATCTCAGACGGTTTCAACTGTCTAAAGAATGCTTAACGGAGCGGCAGGTCTATTTTTAGGACGAGGGGTGAGGGGTGTGGGGTGGGGAGTGAGCGGTGAGGGGTGAGGGATGGAGGTGAGGGGTGAGGGGTGAGGGGTGAGGGATGGGGGGTGAGGGGTGAAGGTGGACGGTTGTGTTTCCTCCTTTCTCCGTCTACAAATATTGTTCTGTTAGTTTTCTTCAAAACATAAGGTTTTTATTAATATTTAGGAAAAGATGTGAGATAATGTAAGTGAACAATGACAGCGAATAGAACAAAATTTGCAAGAATAAGGTCCGCCTGAGTATAAAGTTAGCCTCACATTCTTGACGAATTACATTTTAGAATAAAAATCAGCGATATTAAAGCCGAGTGACGTTTCGAGAAAAGACTACGAACAGTCCCTATTTTTTCTTGTAGTCTGTCGAGAGTGGAGCGAAGAAATAAGGTAGCGAGAAAGGTCGAGGCGGGTATAGAAACGAATAAACTTCGTTCGTTTTGAAATCACTGAATTTTTTTTACGTTTTTTTTTTTTTTTTTGGCTTAACAGCAGAATACCCTGCCACTTATTTGCATCTCATTGAATAAGAATAGCATCTATTGTGTTCTGCTTCGTTCTTCAAAGAACGCCGACCAACGAAAACAATAGTGGTACAGAGTGGCAGGGTATTCAGCCGTTTTTTTTTAATACCCAGATTATGGAATCCTATTTTATGCTAAGAATTTTTATGTTGTTCCGGAATAGGCCGTGTTGCGGGTTTAAATGACGGCCCGAAAATATATAATCCCACAAAAGCTACGAAGAAGAGCAAGGCGATAGTACATTCTGGCATGCGAGCGTTGGATTAAGTGTCTGTGCACGTGCGTTCAGAATTGTTGTACGACTATTGCGTGGGAATATCTGGATTATTTTCACAGATACGTTTTATTATTTTATTCCTTTTTAATACAAACGCAGCTAAGTGTTCTAATAGTTATTGTTCTAACAATGTTCCAAGTCGAATTTGATATTTTATTTATTACTTATCGCTTATTGTCATCCTCACCCCCCACCCCTCACCCTCACCTCACCCCTCACCCCTCACCCCTCACCCCTCACCCCTCACCCTCACTCCCCACCCCTCACTCCTCACCCCTCACTCCCTACCCATCACCCCCACCCCTCACCCCACCCCTCACCCATCACCCCTCATCCCTCATCCCGCACCCCCGAAATAGACCTGCTGCTCTGTTAAGCATTCTTTTTTAATAGACAGATGAAACCGTCTGAGATGTGTAGATATATCAGCGTTGCACTAGGAAAGAGGTACTAGCTCACCTTCCCTCTTAAAATCGCCGCATCCATCCGCATCTTTGTAAAAAAGGAAACAGTTTGTCTCACAAGTTGCCATGTCTTCGCACCAGCTTATCACAACATGTTTTTGTAATATGATCTCTGGTTTAAAAAGGTTCGAAATTTGCATAGTTATTCTTCTTTCAGATGTAGTTTGCTGAACCACTTTTCTGGATGCGGAAGAGGTTAGAAAAGTCGATTTATTTTGAGCATGACGACTTCCTTAAATACCTGAAAGACCTTGTTCTGCAAACTCTAAAGTATGAAAAATCATTTTTAGAGCAATTCGGTTAGATGGTACGTGATAAGCTTCGCTTGTGGGCGATAAAATTTTTTACTTCTCAGACAGCTGCTATTTAGCATGATTGAAAAAGAAATGGCCGCTAAAAAGGAGTAAAGGGCACGTAAACTGTAAATATGTACTTCGTTATACTCAAAAGAAGCTAAAAGAATGTCGTTTGTATTTTGAGTTGTTCCATGAAATCTTATTAGGTCGGTAAAGAAATTAGACCTAAAAGTGCCAAGCTTCCTTGTTATCTCAGTAGAGTCTTAATATGAACCCAAAGAAATCCAAGCCAAGGGCAATAATGGATAAATATGATTTATTTTGTATGAAACAAGACTTCTGGGCAGTTGAAACAACGTTAAATATTTTCCGCTTGTTTGTTTTCAACTCGCAACCGCCCTCAGCTCTAGCTGTGAGTGTTGCATAATTAACTTGAAAACATTCTTTCGTCTATTTCCATCAATATCAATCCAAGATAAGGGGTACTAAGTTACGCATATAAGATATTTCCAGAATGAAAGGGCATTCTGGACTCCCAAACATCATTCTTTATCCGGTTGCTTCCATTCAATCGCCATCACGCTAGCCGCGAATTGCGTGACATTTGCATAATTATGCAGTAATTTGTGTTCAACTTAGAGTTCGCTCGCGTCTAATGAGGGACGATACCCGCAAGTTTGACTTTAGAATCTGTTAGAGTATGGAAAGATCTTTGCTGTGAATGTCATTTTAAACCTAGTTTAGGTGCCACTTTTGATATTTTGAGTCTTCCTTTTAGCTAATTATTTATTCATTTTGACAAGCGACGCAGCGAGGTTTCTTAAATTTTTTTGCGGTTATCCAATTTTTATCCAACCGTAACGAAATTTCGGTGCAAAGCACTTCGGATGCACCTGAATGCTGTGGTCTGGTCGATATGGAGCAATACGTCCTTGTTTTAAGGCAGCGCGATCCGGAAAAGTCACGAATTTTGATTACTGAATCGACCAAAAATCTCTCCTCAGACAGCTGAAGTCGTTTCGGGGCGTAGCAAAAAAGAAAAGCTGAAATTACAACAAAACATACTGGTTTTAGTATATACACACTAAGTCCTTTTCGTCCAAAAAGTATAAAGGCTAACTTTTTTCTGACCCGAAATTGACCGGACCGCTGTTAGCGGGACAGCCACTTAAATTGATTTATTGTGCGTAGGTTATAATAGTTCAATAAATGGGACTAGTCGTTTGACATTTGCCTACAGGCCTGTTTCGTGGAGGCTTTAGGCTTCCACTCTTCAGGGCATTTTAATTAAACTGTGAGTTGCCTGCAGTATTTATAAATGGTCATCTTTCCACATACGTGCGTACAAAAAATTCACGAGGTCATTAGTGTAAGTGTCCACAAACTCGCTATCACAAGCATTCACAAGATCGCTATCATAAGCATTTACAAGGTCGTTCGTGCGTAGCGTAACTTAAATGCTTGTTATCACACTATCCGTTCTTTATAAGAAATTTTCTTGCGTGCCTACATGTGCTAATCAATTCTGATCTTTTGTTCAGGGATGCAAGATCGCTGTGACAAATAATAAAGAACTTTTCTAAGTTACACAGATTGCATGTTTTTGTTACGTTCGTGTACGCTCTCGCCTTTCCCAGGATCTTCCATGTTACTTGATAGTTAGCTCCTTCTTCCTTTAAATGCCATATGTGTTTACTCAGCTCGGTTTGATTCCGTTGGTTTTCCTTGATAAATGATTGTTTATGATTTGCGAGTCTGGCCTTGAAAGTGGTGTCAGTGAGCCCTACGTATGTTTGTACGCTTTCGTTGTTGCCCGATGTGACGGTTGCTTGGTAAACGATACCCTTGGCTAGGCACTGATTATCTAAAGGGCACTCTGCCTTCTTTCTACAATTGCACAGGTTTTGGCTGGGGTCTTCTGTGTTTGGCTTTATCAGATTCTTGTTGTGCGCGCTAATAATTGATTTCACGTTGGGCATGCAGCTGTATGACAGCTTAAGGGTGTTGCGATTGAATATGGCGTGCAGGACGTGGCGCCTAGGGAAACATTCCCTCACGATTTTCAGAAACTCTCTTCCTAGGTTGGTTTTTACTTTGGCGTCAAATGGAGGGTTGAACCAGGTGATGTTTCTAGTTCGTTTTCGCCGTCTTTTATTTCTTCGATCTTTCGGGGCGAAGTGTAGCTTGTACTCGTAGCCACTTTTTTTCAGGGCCGCTTGGTATGGTGGAGCTGCATTGTTGAATTCCCTCTCATCGGATGATATGTCTGACAGCCTTTGGTTTATGCTTTCTGGGATACGTTTCAGTATTTCGGGCGGGTGGTTACTCTTTGCGTGGACGTATGAGGGTGTGTTACCAGGTTTCATGTACGGTTGGTGTTTGCCATTGTTGAGGTTCAGTGTCACGTGACACTGAACCTCAACAATGGCAAACACCAACCGTACATGAAACCTGGTAACACACCCTCATACGTCCACGCAAAGAGTAACCACCCGCCCGAAATACTGAAACGTATCCCAGAAAGCATAAACCAAAGGCTGTCAGACATATCATCCGATGAGAGGGAATTCAACAATGCAGCTCCACCATACCAAGCGGCCCTGAAAAAAAGTGGCTACGAGTACAAGCTACACTTCGCCCCGAAAGATCGAAGAAATAAAAGACGGCGAAAACGAACTAGAAACATCACCTGGTTCAACCCTCCATTTGACGCCAAAGTAAAAACCAACCTAGGAAGAGAGTTTCTGAAAATCGTGAGGGAATGTTTCCCTAGGCGCCACGTCCTGCACGCCATATTCAATCGCAACACCCTTAAGCTGTCATACAGCTGCATGCCCAACGTGAAATCAATTATTAGCGCGCACAACAAGAATCTGATAAAGCCAAACACAGAAGACCCCAGCCAAAACCTGTGCAATTGTAGAAAGAAGGCAGAGTGCCCTTTAGATAATCAGTGCCTAGCCAAGGGTATCGTTTACCAAGCAACCGTCACATCGGGCAACAACGAAAGCGTACAAACATACGTAGGGCTCACTGACACCACTTTCAAGGCCAGACTCGCAAATCATAAACAATCATTTATCAAGGAAAACCAACGGAATCAAACCGAGCTGAGTAAACACATATGGCATTTAAAGGAAGAAGGAGCTAACTATCAAGTAACATGGAAGATCCTGGGAAAGGCGAGAGCGTACACGAACGTAACAAAAACATGCAATCTGTGTAACTTAGAAAAGTTCTTTATTATTTGTCACAGCGATCTTGCATCCCTGAACAAAAGATCAGAATTGATTAGCACATGTAGGCACGCAAGAAAATTTCTTATAAAGAACGGATAGTGTGATAACAAGCATTTAAGTTACGCTACGCACGAACGACCTTGTAAATGCTTATGATAGCGATCTTGTGAATGCTTGTGATAGCGAGTTTGTGGACACTTACACTAATGACCTCGTGAATTTTTTTGTACGCACGTATGTGGAAAGATGACCATTTATAAATACTGCAGGCAACTCACAGTTTAATTAAAATGCCCTGAAGAGTGGAAGCCTAAAGCCTCCACGAAACAGGCCTGTAGGCAAATGTCAAACGACTAGTCCCATTTATTGAACTATATATATATATATATATATATATATATATATATATAATATATATAGTATATATATATATCTATATATATATATATATATATATATATATATATATATATATAGAATATGAGAGAAACCCTGACCCTGTACACCCCAAATAATCATATTTACTGAATGAATGTTTGAAAGAAAATTCGCCCTGAGCGGGATTTGAACCCACGTCCCCCCGCACACTAGTCGGGTGTGATAACCACTACACCATCAGGACAACCATGCTGGCTACACGGCAATCGACGATGTGATTTACGTGGTTTGGAACAGGGTCTCCCGGGAAATTTTCCTTCAAGGTGACAGGGTAGGGGAGCCTATAACTCCAATTGAAATCCAACTAAGGATCAAGTTAATGATGCACGACCGAAGTCAACTTAGCGGAAGACAATGGAGGATCACACAAGGGATACAGGCTAATTTCAAATTAATTATATAGAATATGAGAGAAACCCTGACCCTGTACACCCCAAATAATCATATTTACTGAATGAATGTTTGAAAGAAAATTCGCCCTGAGCGGGATTTGAACCCACGTCCCCCCGCACACTAGTCGGGTGTGATAACCACTACACCATCAGGACAACCATGCTGGCTACACGGCAATCGACGATGTGATTTACGTGGTTTGGAACAGGGTCTCCCGGGAAATTTTCCTTCAAGGTGACAGGGTAGGGGAGCCTATAACTCCAATTGAAATCCAACTAAGGATCAAGTTAATGATGCACGACCGAAGTCAACTTAGCGGAAGACAATGGAGGATCACACAAGGGATACAGGCTAATTTCAAATTAATTATATAGAATATGAGAGAAACCCTGACCCTGTACACCCCAAATAATCATATTTACTGAATGAATGTTTGAAAGAAAATTCGCCCTGAGCGGGATTTGAACCCACGTCCCCCCGCACACTAGTCGGGTGTGATAACCACTACACCATCAGGACAACCATGCTGGCTACACGGCAATCGACGATGTGATTTACGTGGTTTGGAACAGGGTCTCCCGGGAAATTTTCCTTCAAGGTGACAGGGTAGGGGAGCCTATAACTCCAATTGAAATCCAACTAAGGATCAAGTTAATGATGCACGACCGAAGTCAACTTAGCGGAAGACAATGGAGGATCACACAAGGGATACAGGCTAATTTCAAATTAATTATATAGAATATGAGAGAAACCCTGACCCTGTACACCCCAAATAATCATATTTACTGAATGAATGTTTGAAAGAAAATTCGCCCTGAGCGGGATTTGAACCCACGTCCCCCCGCACACTAGTCGGGTGTGATAACCACTACACCATCAGGACAACCATGCTGGCTACACGGCAATCGACGATGTGATTTACGTGGTTTGGAACAGGGTCTCCCGGGAAATTTTCCTTCAAGGTGACAGGGTAGGGGAGCCTATAACTCCAATTGAAATCCAACTAAGGATCAAGTTAATGATGCACGACCGAAGTCAACTTAGCGGAAGACAATGGAGGATCACACAAGGGATACAGGCTAATTTCAAATTAATTATATAGAATATGAGAGAAACCCTGACCCTGTACACCCCAAATAATCATATTTACTGAATGAATGTTTGAAAGAAAATTCGCCCTGAGCGGGATTTGAACCCACGTCCCCCCGCACACTAGTCGGGTGTGATAACCACTACACCATCAGGACAACCATGCTGGCTACACGGCAATCGACGATGTGATTTACGTGGTTTGGAACAGGGTCTCCCGGGAAATTTTCCTTCAAGGTGACAGGGTAGGGGAGCCTATAACTCCAATTGAAATCCAACTAAGGATCAAGTTAATGATGCACGACCGAAGTCAACTTAGCGGAAGACAATGGAGGATCACACAAGGGATACAGGCTAATTTCAAATTAATTATATAGAATATGAGAGAAACCCTGACCCTGTACACCCCAAATAATCATATTTACTGAATGAATGTTTGAAAGAAAATTCGCCCTGAGCGGGATTTGAACCCACGTCCCCCCGCACACTAGTCGGGTGTGATAACCACTACACCATCAGGACAACCATGCTGGCTACACGGCAATCGACGATGTGATTTACGTGGTTTGGAACAGGGTCTCCCGGGAAATTTTCCTTCAAGGTGACAGGGTAGGGGAGCCTATAACTCCAATTGAAATCCAACTAAGGATCAAGTTAATGATGCACGACCGAAGTCAACTTAGCGGAAGACAATGGAGGATCACACAAGGGATACAGGCTAATTTCAAATTAATTATATAGAATATGAGAGAAACCCTGACCCTGTACACCCCAAATAATCATATTTACTGAATGAATGTTTGAAAGAAAATTCGCCCTGAGCGGGATTTGAACCCACGTCCCCCCGCACACTAGTCGGGTGTGATAACCACTACACCATCAGGACAACCATGCTGGCTACACGGCAATCGACGATGTGATTTACGTGGTTTGGAACAGGGTCTCCCGGGAAATTTTCCTTCAAGGTGACAGGGTAGGGGAGCCTATAACTCCAATTGAAATCCAACTAAGGATCAAGTTAATGATGCACGACCGAAGTCAACTTAGCGGAAGACAATGGAGGATCACACAAGGGATACAGGCTAATTTCAAATTAATTATATAGAATATGAGAGAAACCCTGACCCTGTACACCCCAAATAATCATATTTACTGAATGAATGTTTGAAAGAAAATTCGCCCTGAGCGGGATTTGAACCCACGTCCCCCCGCACACTAGTCGGGTGTGATAACCACTACACCATCAGGACAACCATG
>JAHPZR010003599.1:0-10625 GCA_019787425.1 Platygyra sinensis | reverse complement strand
TTATATTATTTATTTTTTTGGACGGCGGACACATCTTTAAAGTTTTATTTCATTTTGTTGGAAATATCTAATAAACTGTATCCTATTAGTAGAACTACCTTATTGGTACTAATTTTCGCGGGCACTTAATTTCGCGAAAAAAAGGTCAGCATATTTCGCGGGTCTTTATTTTAGCGATTTGGGTGCAAAACTATTTTCTTAGGGAATTAATTTTCGCGAAAATGAAACAGAAAACATATTTCGAGAATTTTATTATTATTATTTTACACTTCTTATTGCTGAAAATCATCACTCATAACAAAACCAAATTAAACTATAGAAACCGCATCTGTACCATTAGGCATAGTCAAAGACATTATCATCATGCCTAACGTTCTTTGCAATAGCATACATATTTACATTGTATACCTTGGTACCATTGGCATAAAGTTTTGGGGCTCTATTCAATTTCTAGGGCGAGCTCAATGTCAGTGAACGGGTCTTCTGGAGGGAGATCCGTTTGTCCATCTAAGAGGTCAGAGATCCCTGCTTTCTCCCATCCTTTCGCGATGAGTCGCACACACACAGGACTAGTCAGGTGGTTGTAAAGGTCCACCAACCAGACGGCATGAAGTGGTTTTAGGACTGTTAGTCTCAGATCCACGTTAACATCAGTGCTGTCGGCTCCCGATTCTATTTGTTGCTTTACTTCGTTCGAGTACCATGCCGTAAACTTGTCCTTCATAAATCTCTTGGCCTCGCCATTGACGATGAGGTCCAGAGGCTGAAAGAAATGGGTCATGTTGGCGGGCACCGACACAATCGTAATATTTAGCGATGCCAATTTCTTCGAAACCTTTGCGGTATTTTGGCCTTTAAACACATCCCAGATCAGCAGAGCTTTTTGAGTCGGTGCCAGTTTGAGCTCCTTTCTTTCCCGTCGACATAGGGCGCAATTACGTTATCTATCAAGGTTAGAGTTTCATGTTCATTAGAGTAATGTTTCGGATTCTGGGAAATCGCGAATCCTTTGGGGAATTTAAAACATCTTGGTTGGGTGGCTGTTGTTTTTCCTTGGTATATGACTTGCATGGGTAAGAATTCTCCTGATAAAGTGATAACAAAGGTGAGAGTGATGTTTCTCTTATCCGTCAGACCTTTAATTGGAACTGACGAGGAATTTCTTGCAGCCATCGTCATTCTCCCGACGGAAACATACGAGCAAGGAGTTTGATCCGCATTTAACACCAACTCAGGAGGAATCTTGTTCACTGTCATCAACTTGTAAATGTCAGTGACAAAAGTAAGCTTACATTCTTCAAACATTCCTCCGGGAACTGGAGGACGAGTGGTTGTTCCCGCTCGGCGAGTAAAATTGCAGCGCCTGTAAATGGACTTCACCCAAGTCACTGTAGGCTCAAATTCTCTTAAATATGGCGTCTTATCACAATCAACAAGCGCCAGCGCTGTTGCCTTCACGACACAGAAATTAACTACTCCACCTCTGCTTCTAATGCTCTGAATAAGAGAGATTAATTTGCTGTCGGAGTCACGGAGTATTGGTGGCCGCCCACGGGTGTCACTAGGGATAGCAGTGATATTCGCGCCTATGTTACGCTTTTTCTTCTCCTCGCGTAGTCTCTTCTCATAAGCCTGCCTCAAAGCTCTTACAGTACTTTCCTCTAATGTTGGGAGTTCCTCTTTGAAATAATTGATGGCTTTCGAATTACCATTGTCACTGGCATATTTCCCGATCTTGGCGCGTGTTTCAGCCGAATAGTGTTGGTATTTTCCACGTTTTCGTGCTGCTGAAGTAGCCAAGGAACCTTCAGTCGAGTGTGGATTCGCCAAGCTCGCAACGGACGATTCCACAGCATGATATTCGACATTGCCCAAGGAAGTGCTTTCTTGGCTTGGAAAATAGGCCTGAGCAGACTGAATCTCGACAATTTCCAGATCTTCAGAGGCATCAGAATTGTTTGGACGTTCCGTTATGTTTTTCTTTTGAACTGTGAAACCACAACGAAAAAAGACATTTTACCAAAGAAATTTAAACCAGAACGTGGCCGTCTTCGCAGCGCTGTCACGCCAATAAAAGGAACAGGAAGGCTATTATGTATTGTTGTTGGTTCAACAATCTCAGTTTACAGATACGTGTTAGCTGTCACAACAGACCACCCACAGAGTGGAACAGCAAACACACCAGATTCCAATGGCGAGCAGAGATCACAGTGGGTCTATCACGTATTCGTTTAAGTGCGGTCTCCGCGGGTTTCACGTTTATAAAGAGGTTTGGAGTCCGATTGTTGGAGAGCCATTGAAATGCTGCTACGAGAGAAATAACTGTTACAATCGCTATGCTATTGCCGCGACCAAGCGCCTTCGAGGCCATCTTGCCGACTCTACAGTTGATGACTTGCGCAGCGAAATTTCCAGAGCAACACGCTTTTTCCTACTCAGAGGAGGGGTTGTTTGCGCTAAAGTCATCGACAAGAACCGAAGAAGATCTCCCCTAGTGCAAGGAGGATTGGAAATTCCGGTACAAGTTACAGCGGAGATGGATCTTACCGAAAGGAACAAGGCAATACTTGAAAAGTATAGACAGATTGTTGTTTCAAATTACAAAGAACCCGGGATGGATGGCAATTTCGATGACCGTACAAAAGAGGTGCTGAAAGAACTTGAAGATGACGGTAGCGATACAGATGAAGAGGTTCAAAGCAACACAGATAGTGAAATTTGATTGTTAAACTGTTTTCTTCATCTTTCTTCTTCATCACTGTTTTCTTCACACATTAAACTTTCACATTACAGCTTGCACACATTATACGTAGGCGTGTTTCTTCATTAAATTGAGAAAACTAGAAATATAGGAGGGTTTTAAATTTTGCGACATTAAATTTCGCGGGAATTTTTTTTTTTGCGTCGCTTTAAGTTCGCGATTTTTTTAAATCGCGAAATTAAAGCGACGCAAAAATTAATACCAATAAGGTATCATCTAACCCGATGAATTTTACATTAAATTTTTGAAATTCTACATTTTCTAGGATTTACATCACGCTAATGATCAGGTATATAGGTTAAGTTCACGATATATCACGTGGATCTTCTACTTACAGAGCAAGCAGCCCAAGACAACGTTCAAAAAGCCCATCAGATAAGTTCTGCAATTGATTGTAGGATACGTTCCTACAAAAGAAACATAATACATAAAGACAGATGTATTAATTTACAAATTATATCAAGACCAAAGTCTGCAATTCAATATGTATGTCGACGATGACCGTTAACTATGAGGTCCTTGCCATTAACACGTTCACTTGATTCAAGAAATCGGTCCTGGCCAGAGATCGCGTTTCTTGGTGCTGACCCAAAGGAGCGTAGCTTCTAAGGACAACAGCGGTCAGGCCGTGAGTTCCGACAAAAAATACATTAACCCCCCCCCCCCCCCCCACCCTCTCTATCGAATAAGCGCGTCAAGTCTTCTCTTGAAGAAAGAGAATTTGAAGAAAGCACTGAGGGCTGTAATTCAAAGATTTACGGTTGGTGAATAGCGGTGTCATAACGTAATTATTGCATTCTGCCGACAGACTTCCTTTTGCAGATCTTTGAGTAAAATTATCGCTAACAATCCAAAATGAATGAATGAAGACATGATACCTTTATTTTAAGACGGTTAAAAACATCAGTCTACACAGAAAATTAATTAAAAGTTCTCAAAAACTATTTTACATATTTGCCGTGTGGGAGTACTGGCCAGAAAACCATCTATTCCTTAGGAAGATCAGTGTTGTTCCACATAATAGCGCCACTGTAACTGAAGTTACGCTTTAGGTAATGAGTTCTTGGTTTTGTGAGTAATAACTTTTTTATTTGCGTTTCGAAAATCGTAGTTCAGTGTTCTTGGGACAAACAAATCACAGAGATAAGCTTGGGAGAGGTGATTAATGCACTTGTACATTAAATTAGCTTTTTGTTTAGCTCTTCTAGTCGATTAATTGTCCCAACCAAGCGAATTAAGAAGAAGTCTGGAACTCGTATCATACCTAGATTTAGTGATAACTCAGTAGCACGATCTTGAAGTTTTTGAAGTTTCTCATTGAGGTGTTGGGTAAGGCCATCTTATACAGCACTGCAATAATCAAAGTGTGGCTCGATAAGACCTTTGTATATTTTAATTGCATGCATGTGCATGGGAACAAATGGCCTGACCCGCTTAAGAGCACCTACACCAGAGGATGTAATAGTTTAAACAGATATGAATAATGATTCTGCTCTGGACTTTGCAAAAAAAAAAATGTTTTTCCGACTATTGATAACAGTGCAAAAAGAATATCACAAAAATTACTTTCTGCAGAAATAAATTGCCGCAGTTGTGAAAAAACGACTGGCAGAAAATAGCGAAAATTTGATTCCGCTCATTAACGACTCAGCGGTGATATCTGGTTGCTAGTGAAATCCGTACAACCAATTAAAAGACCTCTAATATATCTCAGTTAAGAGATTCTGGAATTCATTACGAAGTATCCCTTAAGCTGGTTTAAATTTGACTGAGATTTTTGCTATTTTAAGGTGGCCGAACACAGTTTTCAAGTGCGTATGCCTAATTCACCATAACTTTTAAACTATTTATGCTCTGGCACCCATTTTTTGCAAGAGTCAAGGTTAAACACAGAAATATTTATTCTCGCATTTTGACTAAGGTGTGTGCTGTTGCCATGGTAATGGGGCTGGTTAAAAACAAGGCTTAAATAATGGTTTTTTTATTTAAAAAAAATCCAGTCGTTAGATTGTTTTCATTATTCGCACACTAAGAATTGACATTAAATCCCTACTGTCAACATGATTCTAATAAAATTTTGACGTAGGCGATTTTCGTAATTTGCCGTTAATCGTTCTCTGTATTATTAAAAATTCCCTATGTCAAAATTCAGAATTTTTTTGATAGATCATTCACATGGTCTCTGATCTATTTTTCCGCCAAATTTCGTGAAATTCTAACGACTGGATCGTTAGAAATCGGCATGTTTCTGCTAAAGCAATCGGTCTCAATTTTTCAAGCAACTGCGCATGCGTTGCATTTAACTGGGTTCTTTCGCTAACAAACAAAAGCTGAAAATTGCAGAGTTCTTTGCAACGTTACCTTTTCCAACATATCTTTGTAATAAAACTAGTGAAGCCATCAATACACTGCGTTCAATTATAGAGAAAAATAACACAGATAGTGCGGTTGTTGAGTAAATAAAATGATAGCTCTATTGACGGCATGTTTGTTTTTTGAAATCCTTGTGCACGTGCTGAATTGCATCAGCAAAAGCACGCGCGAAAACTGTAATCGGCCACCTTAAACCACTTGAGAGGAAAAAAATGCGGATGTGGTAATGTCCCCAAGAAACACGAAGGCCTACATCGGCAACTGTCATGAGTATTAACATTTTATTTTTGGATAGCCTTTAAACTTTGACAAGATGAAGATAAACGACCGACCCCGACCTTTTGGTCCTACGGTACAATGATTTCTTTCCGCAATAGGCTGGAAGTCTTTAGTCAGAGAAAACCGGGTAGGACCAAAATGTCGGGGTCGGTCGTGTGCCAAACAGACGCTCCGAGCACATCTGTCAAGTTTTTTTTCATTTTTTGCAAATCTCAAATTGAAAAAAATTCTATTAGTAAAACTATCTTTACAGAATTTTTTAATTAAGATCAGGTCAATGTTCTCTATAAGAGCTTCTGCCTGAGAGACCGGGGCAGACTTGGAAATGAGGGTCGGCCGATTTCGCTTAAAATCGGTACACAATCTTGTTATGTGGACTTATGTAATATGCCAAAGTTTCAGCTTCAATGAACTTTTTTTAGCCGAGTTCTGGATATCAGTCCCTCAGGGGTCCCCAGAGGCTGATTTCCAGTGCAATTTTGGCCACTTTTCAATCTCTCTTTTAGCAACATACAATTAATTTTAGACAAAAAGAAAACTATCTTTGTAATGCCCTATTATTAGCCTTTTATGGGTAAACAAATCAACTCATGGGAATATTTCGTTAGCCAGTGGCTGTTATGTCAACTTGAACCTATTTGAAGCATATGGGAAGCAACCGGAAATGGCCTGTTTTTCAGACCTTATATTTTCCATGCCCATGTTTTATATCGAAAAGTCTTAATATCCCTGCAAAGTTCAGCTCTTGGTTTAGTAATATCAAGAAAAAAATACTAAGGTTGAGGCTTTTTTACCAAGAAAAATCTTACAAGAAGATGGCTAACCTGGCCACTTCCGGTTAAAGTTTCAACAAAGCGTGGCGGTAAAAATCAGCTATTTAATTTCGATTGATACCTTTCTTCTTCTAAGTTATGACTTTAGAGACTCTGAAGCTAGATGTAACCGAAAATACTTTCCATTAATTAGCAAATTTCCATGTGTTTTTTTGGAACCGATCAGATGTTGGTCCGGCAACGGTACGGTTATAAATTATGTGGAAGTAGTCTTGAAAATTTATACGGATAACGGAGCGGCTGTGATCAAGGATATATTGTATACCTAACAACCCATCTCTTGCCGGTTAATAACAATCTATCATTGCATCTTTTTGGTCTAAACTGCAATATCAAGTTTAAGGTTGAGGCTTTTTTACCAAGAAAAATCTTACAAGATGATGACTAACCTGGCCACTTCCGGTTAAAGTTTCAACAAAGCGTGGCGGTAAAAATCAGCTGTTTAATTTCGATTAATACCTTTCTTCTTCTAAGTTGATTTTAGAGACTCTGAAGCTAGATGTAACCGAGAAGACTTGCAATTAATTAACAAATTTTCATGTGTTTTTTGGGACCAATCAGATTTTGGTCCGGCAACGGTACCGTTTTAAATTACGTGGAAATTGTCTTGAAAATTATAGGGGTAATGGAGCGGCTGTGAACGAGGATATATTGTATACCTAACAACTCATCTCTTGCCGGTTAATAACAAAATACCATTGCATCTTTTTCGATCTAAACTGCAATCATGAATAACAAGCCCGTGGCTCCAGGTAATGAAGCACTAATTAAATCAGGAAATAAGTCAAGCTTTGTAGTCTCATTTCGTAATACAATCCACCTATTTGGGACTTTTTTTCCGAAGGAAAACAGCTTAGCAGTTATTCTAAATGTAATTACAACATCTGTCGTGAGACTGCTTGAAAATCGCTTTGATTCTTTAGATTTCAAATACATGCAATTGTACTTAATTTCCAGTCTATATGCAAAGTGTCTGGATTAATTCTCTTACTATATAAATGCTTACCTGGCTTCAGGTTTAGAGGCATGTCCCTTTCCTATAATCTCTCGAAAGTGAAGCAACATTAAAAACCTTAGTTCAGTGATAATTATAAATTGGTCATGAGTGCATCTTTGCGGCGAGTAATGCAAATTCAGGTCGATTCTTGCGTACTTGACGGGGTCGCGATATGCCAACTTATCTGTAGTTTGCTGGCTTTGATTGACTTGGAATTCAGTTTTTCTCGTCTAGATTCTGCTCCTTGATACTTCTGAGAATGATTGGTATAGAACTTTTATAAGAACCTGAAGAACTATAAATGGATGTTATGTACAGAATATTTATTAATACCCAGTACCTCATGGTTAGTGCGCTCGTCTCCGGATCGAGCGGTCCGGGTTCGAGCCCTGGCCGGGGACATTGTGTTGTGTTCTAAGGCAAGACACTTTACTCTCACAGTGCCCCTCTCCACCCAGGTGTATAAATGGGTACCGGCGAATTTAATGCTGGGGGTAACCCTTCGATGGACTAGCATCCCATCCTGGGGGGAGTAGAGTACTCTCAGTCGCTTCATGCTAAGGAAACCGGGATAAGCTCCGGCCTGATGGGCCACTTGGATCGTATGCAGACTTTACCTACCCCTGTACAAACGGCCTACGAATTATTATTGGAAATGTCTAAGATGGTCCGTTTTCCCCGCCAAGTTGCTGAATGTCCGACAAAATTGTTAGAAAATGTCTTACTAGAGCACTTTCCCTTTCTCTATCCCTTTATTGCTTTCTTAGTCAACCCAGTTCCATGGTGGTAAGCAGACTAAATCAGTGTACTGCATACCAAAGATTGGACAGGGGAGGAGTGGGTTTTCCTTCACTGCTTTGATAACTGGGGAAATACAATATTTCAGCTTTTTTGGAGTACTTATGAACTTGAACTTTTTTGGCAACCCAGCCGTAGAATTGCTGATTTACTCCGATTTCCAAAGTGAGAGGCGATAATCCTCAGGACGGCCAGTATGCTTGCTGTAGGTGATATGGTAAAGTCGTCACCAGGCCCAGTGTCTCATACCTGCCGGAGATTAATCTGGGTGGAGAGAGGGATTGTGAAAGAAAATTGCCTTTCCCAAGAAGACATGGCGACGCCTTAGTATTTAGGAGAGCTCCATCCGGGGTCTATCCACCTAACCGTTAGGCCGCGACTGTGCTATGCGCTAGGTAGTTGCTTTTGCACAGAATCCGAATGCGTCGCTTACTACATTACATGTTTACTTCAATCTGTCATAAACTGATAAAACGCAACAGGGATAAAAAATGTATGGCCAGCACTGCATGACATCCTGTCGCTTAATTTGTTATTTGAAAAAATTAGCATACAGAAGTCGACTCTCAACCAAGCTAGCTTGCTTGGCATTACAAAGGGTGAATAAAGACGATTGCTATTTGCCACGTCACCGCCGAAAATGCAGCAGTTTGCGTGACCAAAGTGGGCAATGTCAAAACCGTTTCTATCACGAAAACCAAGGCGAAAAAAGACATTGAAAAAATCGAAAAGAAAGTTACCGCTGACGTTTCAGATAGCATGTTTCAGGAGTTCAGCAAACTACAGATAAGTTAGGATATCGCGAACTCGTCACGTACGCATGAATCGACCTGAACTTTCATTACTCGCAGCAACGACGCACTCACGACCAATTTATCGCGGAGCTAAGGATTTTAATTTTGCTTCACTTTCAAGAGATTATAGAAAAAGGGCATGGCTCTAAATCTGAAGCCAGGTAAGCATTTCAGTATAGGAAGAGAATTTATCCAGACAGTCTGACACTTTGCATATAGACTGGAAGAATGAGACTGCAATTAGGTACAATTGTATGTATTTGAAATCTCCTAAAGGTTCAAAGCGATTTTAAAGCAGTCTCGCGAAAGACGTTGTGATTGCATTTAGAATGACTGCTAAGCTGTTTTCCTTCAGAAAAGAAGTCCCAAATAGGTGGATTATAACACAAAATGCCTATGCCTAATTCACCATAACTTTTAAACTATTTATTCTTTGGCGCCCATTTTTTGCAAGAGTCACGGTTAACCACAGAAATATTTATTCTAGTATTTTGACTAGGGTGTGTGCTGTTGCCATGGCAACGGGGCTGGTTAAAAACAAGACTTAAATAGTGGTTTTTGTTTATTTAAAAAAAATCCAGTCGGTAGATTGTTTTCATATTTTGCACACTAAGAAATGACATTAAATCCCTTCTGTCAACACGGTTCTAATAAAATTTTGACAAAAATTTTGGCGATTTTCGTAATTCGCCATTAATCGTTTTCTGTATTATTAAAAATTCCCTATGTCAAATTTCAGATCTTTTTTGATAGATCATTCACGTGGTCTCTGATCTATTTTTCTGCAAAATTTCTTGAAATTCTAACGACTGGATCGTTAGAAATCGGCATGTTTCTGCTAAAGCAATCGGTGTCAATTTTTCAAGCAACTGTGCATGCGTTGCATTTAACTGGGTTCTTTCGGTAACAAACAAAAGCTGAAAATTGCTGGGTTCTTTGCATCGTTACCTTTTCTAACATATCTTTGTAATAAAAGACTAAAGCCATCAATACACTGCGTTCAATTATAGAGAAAAACAACACAGATATTGCGAGTGTTGAGTAAATAAAATGATCGTTCTACAGACGGCATGTTTGTTTTTTGGAATCCTTGTGCACGTGCTAAATATTGCATCAGCAAAAGCACGCGCGAAAACTGTGTTCGGCCACCTTAAATCATTGCTTGCGTGATGCGTAGAACGTGTGCGTACTAACTAAAGTAGGCACCGTCCTTAAATGTAGCGCCGAGCAGACACTCGAAAGCAGTCTAGAACACCCATAACGCCGCGTCCAGGATGAAGGGAAACTCCTTAGCAACTACTTTGAGAACTGGAGTTGTCACGAACGCCTGAGTGATAAAAGCACGTCAAGTCGCTCTGGTTTTCTCTAGAGATAAAAGAAAGTCTCGGTTCGCACGGGGAATGCAGCAGTCTTTCTCAAAAAGACCATTCGCCCATTGCCACCGCCTAAGAATCCACGATACGACCAGAAAACCTTTTTTCAGGAAATTATATTTCTTGTTTTAGCTAGAATACCATTCAAAGAGTGAAAAAAAAAGTCTGCCTTTTCCCAACGTCTTCATGCTCGCCGTGCTTGTGCTCAGTCATCTTTACAGGCCCAATGTCACACAAGTGGATCTGGGCGCGAGATCAGGCTGCAATAGTAACGTGACAGAGATCAGGGTCGTGGTCTTTTTTTTTACCTCATGGTATGCATCTCATACCATGAGGTTTAGTGATGGGTGGATTTGTCACTCCATTCCCGTAAACAATTAATTTATGCATTAAAGCCACATTAAGCGTGAATTAAAC